>CM051256.1:52890113-52915113 GCA_027921565.1 Artemia sinica | reverse complement strand
CCAAGTAATAGAAATCAAGACCTTACCATCGAAATTGTGATCAAAATGTAGAAATCATGGTCAACCTCTATGCAAATATTAGCAAAACAATAAAACTGACAATTTCATAAAAAAATAAGAGCAAACTATAGAAATGACGTTAACCTTAGAAATCAAGACTACCGTAGAAATCAGGGCAAAGTGTAGAAATCACGGTCAACCTGTAAAATCATTACCAAGACAAGGAAAGCCCGAGGAGTGTTTTTGGGGAGATGGGGCGATGACAGAGGGGTGTCATAGAGCAGTTATAGTGTGGTACTGTGGCGTGAATTGCTCGCGAAAACTCGAATGAATGACTTGAAGTAAAACTTTTAACAAGAAACGTCTGAAAAGTGTTTTGGGGAGAGATGTGGTGATGACAGAGGGGTGCTAGAGAGTAGTTATGGTGTGGCCCTGTGGCGTAAATTGCTTGCGAAAATCCGGATGAATGAGGTGAAGTAAAACTTTTAACAAGAAGTGTCTGAAAAGTGTTTTAGGGGATATGGGTGATGACAGAGGGGTGCTAGAGAGTAGTTATGGTGTGATACTGCCGCGTGAATTGCTTGTGAAGACCCGAATGAATGAGTTGAAATAAAACTTTTAACAAGAAATGTTTGAAAAGTGTTTTTTTTTTTGGGGGGGGGGGCAATGTCAGTGGTGTGTCACAGGGGCAGTAATAGTCTGGCATTGTGAAGTGAAATGCTTAGAGTATCAAACAGTAGTAAAGAAATGGGGGGGGGGGCGATTTCTCTGTTTTCAAAAATTTACTATTTAATGTGATTCCAGAAGTTAATTTCGGAGTGAGAAAATTAAAAATTTCCTAGGAGGTGAGGGCTGGTACTACATTGATGACGGGGGGATTATGAGGGTTAGTGTCAGTGTGAAAGTGGTGTCTCAGCACCATTCCGCTCTGAACCATAAGTATACTTTTTAACGGTTTGGACATCTACTCTTCTCGCAAGGTGATTTTCCAACCTCTCCGATTAGGTATCTTTACTTAAGATGTACACCGCCTTTATTACACAGCACCCGTGTGTGTGTGCCGTGCTGGAGCCTCATGGGGTCCTTTTAGTCTAGCTTGCGAGATACACTGGCGTTATTCATATTAGACCTGGTCACGGAAATCCAGGTGATCTTCCAGAAAAACAGTGTACCAAAAAATGGCTAGAAATCATGCCAATATAGAAGAAATAATAGAACGCATGGAATACCGGGTGGTCTGCCAGGGGTGAGAATCTTGCCAGGGCGGGAATTTTGCCAATGATGGGAATCTTGCCAGCCGGGAACCTTTGCCAGGGGTGGGAATCTTGCCAGGGCGGGAAGCTTGCCAATGATAGGAATCTTGCCAGCCGGGAACCAACCTTTGCCAGGGGTGGGAATCTTGCCAGGGCGGGAAGCTTGCCAATGATGGGAATCTTGCCAGCCGGGAACCTTTGCCAGGGGTGGGAATCTTGCCAGGGCGGGAATCTTGCCAATGATGGGAATCTTGCCAGCAGGGAACCTTTGCCAGGGAGGGAATCGTGCCAGCTCTTTGCTAGAAACAGGGATGATGTGATGTTAGAGGGTTTCCGTAAAAACTCAGTGATAATTTCCCTATTATTACTACTTTTAAATTATCTAGAGCAAGACCATTTTTAATCTCCTTTATCGCCTAACCGAAGTCTGGATTCCGTCCTCGGAATGAGCAGACGGAGACCAAACTCCCCACACTGACGGTCCCCCCTGGAGTCCTCGCCCCTCATCTTTCCTTAAATTATGCATGATATTGTTTATATTTATCCGTTTATAAGCCACAATAATGCTTAAAAATTGCATCTAATATCAAGGTGTCCTCTGAAAATGAATGCTAGGTGTAGGGTGAAATCTATTGTTAGGATATTTTTAAATATCCATAAGTTTAACTCAAACAATTGGATATTTTTGTTAAAAGTCTTTCAATAATACCTCTTAATATGGATTAAATATACCATTAATATCAGCTCAACCGGGGGAGGGGGGTAGGGTCTGGTGCCATATGGTGATGAATGGGGGAGATGCCACGGCGGTGTCATTGACTAGTATACTCGAGAGCTTAAAGATAAGGTGGGAGGTGTTAAATGAATTTTTTGCTAGATGGGGAGTTAAATCTAACAATGCTCAATGAAATGGGTGCATTTCGTTAAAAGTTATTCAAAAAGAAATCCCTTAATATGGTTTAAATGTATCACTTATATCAGGTCATTCGGGGGGAATGTGGGTGGGCTGGTGCCACATGAGTGAAATGTCATGGCGGTGTGGAGTATTTTGCGGGGCATCAGGGTTGGCTGGGGTTGCAAAAAATTTGAATCACGGGACTTAAAGACATAATTTTTAATAGGAAATGCCTGAAAAATGTCTTGGGGGAGATGATGTCTTGTCAGGGTTGAAGGGGTGGGAGGAGTCATGTAATGTCATTGTGGGGTGAGCTACAGCTTAAAAGTTAGGGTGGAGACATTAAGGAATTTCTCCCATGGAAGAGGTGAAAATCTAACAGGTACTAAAAAAATGGATATTTTCCTTAAATGCTCTTAATATGTCTTAAATTTGCATCTAATATCAACCTTATTCCTCCGGTATTGCATGCTAGAGGGGGGGAGGGCGTATTGTCACGATACTGTGAAATCTAATATCCCTCATATAGAAACGATGCATTTTAGTTTTATCGTTATTAATATCTTTAGAGCAAATGTCCCCTGGAGTACATCAAATTGGGAGAGTAACACATCATTCTAACGAGTGCCGAAAAAATGGAGAATCTTAGCTGTCATGCAATAGGTTAATTTTAGAATGTGTTTACAGGTACAAAATACTGGAAATGGTTTCATGGACGAGTTGCTTGGGGCACTGTACCATTGGAAGGGAATGACCTTTCGAGTCCTGGCGGGGTCAAGAACTCTAGAAAAAGAAAAAAAGAAAAAAAGAAAAAAATATGAAAGGTTTCTCGAGTGAAAGAATGAAACGCCGAAAAAGAAAATGTCTTGAGGCTTTTGGGTGAAAAATGTCAAAATGGTATTAGTTGGCAGTGATGGATGGCCGTCCATGCGGAAGATGCGCTGATCTTACATAAGGTTTGTGCCGCCATTAAGTTAATGAAAAAAAAACGCTTTGGGATTTTCGGGCGAAAAAAAGGAGTACGTGACAGTGTTGCACAATAATTACGTAAGGTGTGTGCTCTTGTTACGTTACAAGCGGGGATTCTCCCATGGGCTCCTGTCGCAAAGTTAGGCATATTATACCTGTCCGTTTGAAACGAGGCAAGTCGTATTACGTCATTGGAGTCCAGAGGGGTGTGTCATGGAGTTTTGCCAAGTGTGTTCCCTTTAATAGAACAGGTGACTGCGTTTTGCAGGTGCGAGGGGTTGAGAGCTCCCCCTGTTAATTGAACTTGTGTATTATCCCGACCATATTCCAATTAACTGAAACGCCTAGAAACAGGGCTCCGTAACAAACAGCTGACCGCATTGTATAGGTGCGAGGGTGTGCCACATGACGTCAGAGGGCTTGTCATAGAAAAAGAAAGGTGTGTGTCACATGACGAAACATGCGCTAGAAACAGGGGCGAGGGGCTCCCATATTATTCCGTATTATCCCGGCCACACTCCAAGTAATTATCTCATAGCATCTGGGAATTTTGCCAGGGGTGTTGTGACGTCAAAGGGAATGTTGTAGAAATTCTATTGGAAAAGGGATAGAGATGTTGTAGAAACTCAATGCTAATTCTCTATGCTAATTCCCCCTACCTGTGTTGTAGAAGGCCTTATGGCCCCACTACTCACTCCTGAGAGGGTAATGATGTGACTTATTTTCTTGAAATATCTTCATAAAAGCTCTTCCAAACTTTTTTCATATGTGAAAAAGCATCCTGAGCCTTGGCTATTCTACTTTTAACATGTTCTTGGCACCCACCGTCTTTCGTAATAATACGACCAGGTAAGTGAAGCTGTACACTTGATCAATTTTTTCGTTACCCAACGTCACATTTCCATCTTTACTTATTTCTAGCCTTAGTCTTCTTAACATTATTTTCAAACCTATTCTAGCACTCTGAACTCGCAAAACCTCTAAAAGTTCATTTATTTTCTTACACTTTCATCTAGGGTGCTTAAATCATCAGAACAGTCTAAGTCCAGGAAAGTGTTTCTTCCCCATTTAATTCCTTGTTTTCCCATTGCCTTTTCTGTGCTTCTTAAAACAAGGTCCGTCAAAATAGTTCGTATAAATGGAGATAGAACACAACCCTGCGTGACTCACTACTAACTCGAAACCAGCTACTAACCTTATTTCCTGCCTTAACCAGAGCACCGTTTTTTCCACTACATAACACTAACTACTAAGTGCATTTGTCTTGTTCTATAGGCAGCGCAACTTATAGGCAGCGCAATAGCGCTCCCTAAGTAAAGAGCGAGTTGGGTACAATGTATTATTAATTTTTTTTCGTTTTTCTGACCAACCTACTTCGTATAGAAGAAGTTGTCGCAGAAACTCAGGAAAGGGTTCATTCGGTGAAAAATTTAAATCTCGAGTGCCCTTTTTAAGGGTCAAATGTGAATGGAGGGTAGCAGCCCCCCCCCCAGCCCCCCCCACCCCCCCCCCCCCCCCCCGACATCTATCATTTCCTTAAACACATCCAATTAAAAGGTATGATAGCTATTTTGTTTAACATAGTTAAAAGATCCAGTAACTATTTCTTTTGAGACAACACCCACACAACCAGGCCAAGGCCAAGGACTATAAGTTCTACTAGTTTACCATTATTAACATATAAGGTTTTTATAGAAAAAGTGGTCATATAAAATTCGGAGGGGCACTCATTCGTTTGGGAATCAGAAGTTTTAGAGTCCTTTTTAAGAGTCAAACGTGATCGGAGGGGAGCTAGCCCCTCCACGTCCTCTTTCCCAAATGCATTCAATAGAAATTTTGAGATAGCCTTTTATTCAAAATAGTTCTAAGATCATAAAACAAGCCCTTTGCGGTTGAAACAAACACCGAGAGCTTGAGGACAAGGGTTAGGGGCCCCGGGGACATATAAGGTTTTTATGGATGAAATGGTCGTATAAACTTTAGAGGAGGGTCCTTTGATCATAAATTGAAAGTTCCAGTCCCCTTTTAAGATTCAAAAGTTATGGAGGGTAACTACCCTTGCCTTTGGGTATGGCAAATCCCCAACAGCTTTCAGGGCGAGGGCTGTAAGTTAGGCAATTCGTTCATTGCTTATTTACGATATATGTTATTGAGAAACGTGGGCGTATTTGACTTTCACTTTCCAAAAAGACGAAGGGCATTCAGGTGAGCCTTTCAGAGAATGTTGAGGGGAGTGTTGAAATAAATCAAAATCCGTTATATATATATATATATATATATATATATATATATATATATATATATATATATATATACATATATATATATATATATATATATATATATATATATATATATATATATATATATATATATATATATATATATATATATATATAAAAAAATATATATATATATATATATATATATATATATATTTACACGTTTTCAAAAGGTTTTAACTCAGGAATGGCTGATTATAATAGTTTCGAACTTTCAGGAGATGACAAGGGAGATGGTCAATTGACTAAACTACCACTACCACTACTGCTACTGTTACCACTACTTTTACCAGGGGCTTCACTAGCCAAAATATTTGGGGGAAGGGAGGGGAGAGCGACGGATTTTACCGATTGGCTAATCACTTTTTATTGAATGATTTTTATCAATAATTAGCATAATATCCGTTTCGAATACGAAACTTGAGAGCACAGTTCAGCCCAAAGAACCGTGTAGCCTGAAGAAGATTAGCCTATTAGTTCAGTTTCTTGTAAGAAGCATGCGTACAACTAGTTGATAATCTAGTGGAGGAAGCAGTAACACAAGAGGAATAAAGCGATAATATGATTTATATACAAACAGAATTCAGAAGTGAAAAATTGACAACTTCAACTAAAATACACAGATTAAACACAGAATGTAGAAAATACAACTGCAAATATTCAGTTAAAAAGTCAAATGTCTTGGTTCGGCAGTCTCAAAGCCCTCCATGACGAGGTGTTCCAAACAGTCATCGTCCATCGCTGTACATAAAGGTGCCATGACCAGTTTCAGCCTGCTAAAATTTCTTTTCACCATGGCCAAAGTTATCTTTTGGCCTTTGTGATTCAGGGGTCATACTTAAAGAACTGGAACAAAATTCGAACTTTAGCGTAAAGAGCAAGGTATTGACTAGGGGGCGAACCCCCTCATATAGTTAATAATTTCTGTTCTTTTTAAGTTTTAATGTTGCTCCTTACTTTCAGTTGAAAAAACTTGTTTTTTATTTAATCAAACAGTTCGTGGTGACGAAATGTAAGTAAGGAGCGACCCGGCTCAATAGTAACCGAAACTCTAAAAAACGGAATTTTTATACCAATAGATACATGAAGAATCGGAATTTTATGTTGACTTCAAATATATAAGTTTCGTCAAGTTCGGTTTTACCAATCAAAAGTTACGAGCCTGAGAAAATTCGCCTTATTTAAAAAGAAATGGGAAACACCCCCTAAGAGTCATAGAATCTTTGTTTGTTTTGTTTTTTTCAGGGGTGATCGTATGGACCCAGCGGTCCTAGAATATTGCAAGAGGGATCTTTCGAACGGAAATTAAAAGTTCTAGTGTCCTTTTTAAGTGACCAGAAAATTGGAAGGCAACTAGGTCCCCTCACACGCTCATTTTTTCCCAAAGACACCCGATCAAAATTTTGAGATAGCCATTATGTTCAGCATAGTCGAAAAATCTAATAACTATGTCTTTGGGGATGACTTCATCCCTCAGAGTCCCCAGGGAAAGGGATGTAAGCTATGAACTTTGCCTATTGTTTACATATAGTATTGGTTGTATACAGACGTTTTAGGGGGATTTTTTTATGGTGGGGGGAGGATGTCACGTGAGAGGATCTTTCCTTGGGGGGAAGAGAATTTTCTATGAAGGAGGGGGGGGTGCTGGATTTCCCAGCATTATTCAAAAAACGATCAGAAATCAAATAAAAAAAAATTCAACTGAAAGCAAGGAGCAACATTAAAATTTAAAACGAACAGAAATTATTACGTATATGAGGGGGTTCGCCTCCTAGTCAATACCTCCCTCTTTACACTAAAGTTTTTTTTAGTACTTTCAAAAGAGCTATTTATTCTAATTAAACAACCTTTGTGATTCAGGTTTGTAATTTAACCCCCTCCCCCATATACGCAATAATTTCTGTTCGTTTTAAGTTCTAATATTGCTCCTTACTTTCATTTGAAAAAAACTTGTTTTTGTTTATTCAATCTTCAAAAGGATCTGCTAGCAAATCTAGCTCCTCTCCTTCAAATACCGATTCAGGTGACTGTGCCTGTTCCGAACCGCAGGCTTTTTGAACTGATCGTTTCCTGGTTTTGGGTTCTTTTTCTATATAAAATATGGGCTATATATTTGCAAATTAGGGGGGGGGTTGTGGGGGTAAAGTATAGTGAATCTGCATGAAAAATGCGACAGTTACAATTATTCTACATATTATGAAGTAAGAATTGTTTTCTAACTTCACGCTGTCCAAATACTTTAACCCCACCCCCTAATGTACAAAAATATTGGCCCAATTTATATAAGTCCAATGCATTCTGTCAACAGGGCTTCGTTTGGGGTGGGACAGTTGCCCCTCCCAATAATTCGGAGAAAAAAATAACTATTTAGCCCATGACCCCTGACTTCAGATATGGACCCTTCTTCCTCACCCCCATTAAAAATTTTTGAGCTATGCCCCTGGCCATTGCTTGTCGTTGGGGGCTACAAAACTCGTTTTTGCAGATCTTACATTCAGATAAAGAACTTGAGTTTGTTCTAGCTAATTAACAAGTACCAGGAATTCTTGCCCAATCTTGTTGGTGAATAGTCTTTCATTTAATCTAGCTTGGGTTTTTGGTTTAGTTGATTCAGTATTTCTTCTACTCTGTTAGAGTTACTTCAAAAAATTAGTTTTCCTTCTTTTTTTGAGCACTGAAGACGGCTGGGTGGAAATCCCTGACGAAATATATGCTTCTGTCATTTTCGGTTCTTTTCTGTCCACTTGCTCACATTGCCCTCTTTTTTTCACGGCTATTTAATTTGGTTATTTTTTTCTTCTTTGTCACATGTCAATCCTGCTTGTAGCACTTTCTGTCTAACAAATCACAGAACTAATATAGTTGAATTTTAGCTAATATTTCACCATTTCAGATTTATACTTTACCTGTATTATAAGATCTATACTAGAGCCAGAAATTCTTATCAATTGCCCTCATTTCGATGCACTTGATAGAGAGCGATGTGACTTTCATGCGTAATCTGCCCCAACCCTCCCCTTCCACTTAGTATAGAAGAGTGGTTGTAGAAGCTTAGGAGGGGACTCATTCGATTGAAGATTGAAAGTTCTACTGCCCGCTAATAAAGTAAAATGAGATTTTTCCAAATGTCACAGAAAAAAGTCCCAGTGAGGTGCAGTAGCTTCAAAAATGTAGCTCACTCTTTACTAGATTCCAGCAAAGAAAAAGCTGAAGGCTTTTCTAAAAAAAAAAGAAAAAACCAACACAACTCAGTGTCAATAGCCACAACAAGAGAGGGAAAACTAATAGAAACGTCAATCTAAAATCTAATAGGCGAACATTACAGAGGAAGAAAATGGTTCTAGGTAAAAAAAAGACTTCGGAAAAAAGAGATGCACTTTATCGTTCTGACAATAAGAGACGGGATTTTTGGATGTTTTTAAAATGACGATTGAAACATTTAAAAACAAGTTCAAAATTACGATTAGTTTTGGTAACGAGGTGCTTTAGAAATCCAGCAAAAACAGGTTTTGAACATCAACGACACGTGAATTGATAGATTTTATGATTCATATATATCAGTATTGAAAATGAGTTCAGTGTGCCAACATTGATTTTTTTTCAGTCATTATAATGCTTGGCGTAATTGAATCAGAGTATATCGGACTGAAACATTCCTCGTGTGGTGTCATTTTTGAAGCGGCGTTCCTATTGTTAGATGAACAATGTCGTGAACTTTATAGCCTTAAATGGAATATCAAATAAAATATGTTCAAATATAATAAAAACAATGGTGTTCAACATTAAATTTTAGAAACAGAAGTAGCTTTTGTGATATAATCATAAGACCATGCAATGAAAATGGTTATGAAATACAAAATATACAAGGGGAAATTCAAGAAATATGCAGTTTTTTTGGTGGGCAGACTCTTTTTCTTAAGGGAAATGTCCCAACAGATAAGTTCTTAATAGAAGAATATGATAAAGACATTCCATTATTCAATTTGGAAGACTTCAATTGTGAGGAATACCTACACTCAGTTCATGACCCTGAAGATTTGATATTTCGCATAATGGGTGCGTGAGAAGATAGTCCTACGTTTTAAGCAAAAAACTTCTAAAATTCACTTTGAAACATCAATCGAAGCAACAGAGACAAGATAAACCATGACACAACGCTACAAAATATCCTAAGTCATACGTTTCAAATGAAAAAAACGTCTAAAATGCACTTTGAAACATCAACGGAGGTAAAAGTGACATGATAAACCATGACACAACACTACTAAAATATCCGGTCGTAAGATTCGAACGAAAAAATTCCACATGCACATTGAAACATCAACGAAGGTAACACAGACAAGATAAAAAAAAACCACGACACAACACAGATAAGATAAACCATGAGACAACACTGTAGAAATAACTTGAGTCATGTGGTTCAAACGAAAAAACTTCCAAAATGCGCTTTGAAACATCTACAGAGGTCACAACGATGATCTTCGAAAAGGAGGTACGGCATACAAGAAAAACAAAAGATCAAGGAAATCATGGTCCCCCTACAGGAATTCTTCACATTTCTTGAGCAATAACAGAGAAGATTAATATAAAAGAAAGTTGACATATATGAATTCATCATCATCATCATTCTGGAAGAACCCCCATCTATCAATTTATTCCAAATCTCATTACTGATGACACTTATAAGAATGTTTTGCATTTATATTTGCTATAAATATTTTTTGCAAAATTGTCCATTATACATTTTTGAATGAACTCATATGACAATAGGTTGTTAAATTGTAAAAATTTCAGACTTAAATCAAGGATTTGTCATGCAACTCGCCTGTTTTAGCTAAATGTTTGATGTTCGATTTTAGAACAAAAGTTGAGTCAAAGAATATACCTTGAGAAACATTCATTGATATTGACAATTAAAGATATTTTATAACAGGTTCATAGTAGAGCTGGAAATAGTATGCTGATGATGAGGTTGACACAGCCAACTTGAAATGACTTCCGCATAAATTTGACAAGTTATTAGCAGATGGTTCGGTGAAGTGAATGTTTTTTTTGGAATGACAACCTCAATACCACAATATCCTTTCCAATCCTAATATAAACCTGTTAGTGACCCCCCGTAAAAGTGTCAATTTCTGAAAATTACTGTTCTTGCATCTTTGAGTTTTTGAAAAGTGATGCCAAACATCGGAGTTGCTAGCATACTCTAAGAAATATTGTAAACATAACAAAGTAATGTATAAAACATTTTTATTGAACTAACGGCATGTAGAATATCATCATAAAAATAAAAATGAATTAAAATTCCATTTTGGGCTCATATACGAGTTTTAACATGCTCTCAGCTGCAGTCGCATCACACGTTTCGCCTTTCGTATTGTCGGGCTCATGGACTATAGTTTTTGGTATACGGTTAATGATAGTAATAATGCTCACATGTACTTTATTTTTTATTATTCTTTCATCTTTTATACCCCTTGTTATATTGTCTGCCAATGTCATTTTTATTTTGCTTTCGATTTCACTGTCTATTACAACATTATTTTTACATAGTTTGCAGTTTTGGTACATAGATAAGATATGCATTATGACATTACCGCAGCAGCATGCCTTTCGTTTTACCTTTGCTTTTATTTGAATGCTAATACCAGAAAGATGGTAATAGGATCTGTCAACGGGTATCGTGTTACCAGAACTATTAGCAAGAGGTTGACCCTCATCATCAACTATTAATTTCAGGTTTGCATTCTCTTTAAGCGGTATCATCTCTGGATATCTCAATCTCGCATATCCACAATCAGCAATCTTGATTTGTTTCGATATTCCAAAGAAATCCAATTTCTCATTGTCATGACAACACATGCATATATTTCCAATAAGATTTCCATTATAGCTTGTCTCATAATTCAGTATTTGCCTTTATCAGCATTCAACACAGCAACATCTTTATCATGTGTACATACATTCATGGAATATACCCTATTCACTTTATTCAAATAATATGTATGTGTTTATCCTTCCAATGTGTAAGAAATACTGATTGAAAACATACAATAAATGTGTCGATGACCAACCACACCGCACTACGGAATCAGCCGCGTTAAAAAAAAACTTTAAGTGAGTTTTACCTTATAAAAGCATAGATGGCAACACATTTCCACTACCTTAAGTGCTACCCTCTTTTTATTTATAGTTATAGATGGCAGCACACCCGCTCAGGCACACTGGCATAGTGAGAGAGAGACAAGCAAAAAGCTAGGTTCATTTAGGTTCAATTAATGTTACGTTCCTTGCTAAATGAACCTAAAGGAACCTAACTTTTTGCTTGTCTCTCTCTCACTATGCTCTGGAAAGGAAATGCCAGCAATATATAAAGAACGGCTGATGGCATCAGCCGTTAAATCTTTCAGAAAAAGGTTTAGGAGCATCTTCAAGCTTCAACAAAATCAAATTATGCATCTAATTTTATACGAAGATATATCTGCAACATGTTGAGAATAACTGAGGGTATTAAAATCTCAGGACATGTTGAGTGGAATGTTGAGAAAATGTTGCGACTAGTTTTAGTGGAACTAAAACTAGTCTCCCGCCCATGCCCTTTTTAGCTGCAATCTCCCAAAGACATCTAATCAAAATTCGTTATCTAAATTCACAAAGTTCAAAAATTTTCACACAGATATTTATTACTCAATGTTCAGGAAAGGTCTGATTCATCTGAAAAAAAGAAGAAATAATCTGGATTTAATGGTTGGTGACGTCCGATTTTCTTTTTTTTTTACAACTTAACAACGTTGTTTTTTATGAATGGTATTGACAGGCATTTATGCCATAAATTTAAAAAGACAAACAATTCCATCAGCGATGAACATGTAAAGATTCTAAATTGTCTTTTACCCCATGATATTGCCTCATGTTTGTAAAATACTGAAAATCCGAGTACGGAGGTTCAGTTGCAAAAGGGTTTAGTTAAACGAGGGTTCATTTGCACGGGGGTTCAGATGCACAGGAGCTCAATTTCAAAAGGGATTAGTTGCACCGGGGTTCAGTAAAAATGAAGCAAAGTTGCATGGTGGCTAAGTTGTAAGGGGTTCAATAGCATGAGGGGTCAGTTATATAAGGGTTCAGTTGCACGGGGGTTTAGTTACACGGATACCATTTTTTGTACCGAAATTTACTGTGCAAATTTATTACTGTGGGGGTTTAGTTGTAAGGGCTTTAGTTGCACGGTGGTTCAGTTGCACGGAGGTTCAGTTACATGGGTGTTCAGTTGCAAGGGGGTTCAATTACTGGGGGTTCAGCTACACGCATACCATTTTTTGTACCAAAATTTACTCTGCAAGTTCAATTGATTTTACATAGTTTATTTAAGAATATTTATTGACTTTCTATTTTAGTTTATTCCAACTTTTCTTAAAACGTTTTTTTTCGCTAATAAAAAATAAACTTTTTTCACTAATAAAAATATAAAATTAAAAGGATTTGCAGTCTGTCTTACAGCTAATTCAACCTATAAAGGGAGGCAAAAGGGATGGAGTCCTAAGCTCTTGTCATCAGAATATCTAGCAGAATGGTCTTAGGAATATTAATCAAGCTTTGTCAAGCAGTTTGTGGTAACAAACTGTAAGTAAGGAGTGACCCGGCTCAATAGTAACCGAAACTCTAAAAAACGGAATTTTGAAGCTAATAGATATATAAAAAACATACACTTTTTATGCTGATTTCAAATATATAAGTTTTATTAAGTTTAGTCATACCCATCAAAAGTTACGAGCCTGAGAAAATTTCAAAAAAGGGGAGACACCTTCTAAAAGTCATAGAAACTTAATGTAAATCACACCATCAGATTCAGCGTATCAGAGAACCATGCCGCAGAGGTTTGAAGCTCCTATCTTCAAAATTGTGGAATTTTGTATTTTTTGCCAGAAGAAAGATCAAGGATGCGTGTTTCTTTGTTTGTTTTCTTGTTTAATTTTTTTCCCCAGGGGTGAACGTATTGACCCAGCGGTCCTAGAACAAAAGGAAAGGGCTCATTCGAACATAAATTTAAATTTCTAGTGCCCTTCTTAAGTGATCAAAAAATGGAGGGCAACTAGGCCACCTCCTATTCCCCTTTTTTCTCAAAATCGTCCGATCAAAATTTTGAGATAGCCATTTTGTTCAGCATAGTTGAAAGCCCTAACAAAAATGCTTTTGGAGATATCACGACCCCCCACAGCCCCTGAGGAAAGATCTTTAAGTTACAAAACTTGCCCATTGTTTACGTATAGTATTTGTTATTGGGAAGTATGCATACATTTTTCGGGTAGGGGGGGGGTAGAATTTTCTGCTGGAGGGTTTTTCCGTAAAGTTCATTTTCCGCGGGGAGGGAAGGTTCTAGGGAGTGAATTTTTCAGGGGAAATTTTACACAGAGGGAATTTGCCAGAATTCCTATCGAAATTCTTCTTACGTCTTGCTTTCTCTTTGCCGACTTAATTATACGCGTGGGGATGTTAAGGGTAATTGTTCCGGCTAAATTTTCACTAGGGTTGAATTGTCTAGAGAATAAATCTGTGGGGAAGGGGGATTTATCCGTGGAGGTGTAGCCAGATTTCCTGGCATTATTTAAAAACCGATCACAAATTAAATAAAAAACTTTCAACTGAAAGTAAGGAGCAACATTAAAACTTAAAAAAACAGAAATTATTACGTATATGAAGGGGGTTGCTCCTCCTCAACACCTCGCTCTTTACTCTAAAGTTTGAATTCTGTCCCAATCACTTAAGAAAGACTCCTGAAACATTATCTTTGTTGAATTAGAACAATAAAGAGCTTTTTTAAAGGTACTAAAAAACTTTAGCGTAAAGAGCAAGGCGTTGAGGAGAAGAAACCCCCCTCATATACGATATAATTTCTGTTCTTTTTAACTTTTAATGTTGCTTCTTACTTTCAGTTGAAAAAACTTGCTTTTTTTTGTTTCCTTGTAAGTAAGTGCTTGTGTCTAAGCAATGCCTTTTTGGGGCTCCCCCCTTTTTATAATCAAGCAACAAATTGGCGGTCTGTGGCTTGGAGTAACATTTTAGTGCCTTAGCTTGGAGTAACATTTTAGTGCTGGTGCCACTTGAATTTTGTGATTTGATACGAAAATGCAAGGAAATTTTGTGTTTTTTTATTTCGTATATGAAGAAGGTTTTTTAAAGAGAATTTTCTAATAATCACCACGTTAGCAAAAAGTCAAGTTTATCAGTTGTAGCTTTTGATTAGAAGGTTCTGCAGAGTTGCTGACTGTTCCTGATAGTTACGAGTATATATTGTTTTTATTATGGCTTAAAGGCTTTGCCAATTGCGAATCTGAACTCGTACGGGCAAATAAGAGGTAAGTTTCCAGGTAAGTGTCCTGATTTTGAATCGACCAAGTATAATCAGGAACAAGTGTAAACCGTAATAGGTAGGAATGAATTGGTTGAAGATTTATTTTAGGAGCTCGTTT
Source organism: Artemia sinica (assembly GCA_027921565.1). Classification (NCBI taxonomy): domain Eukaryota; kingdom Metazoa; phylum Arthropoda; class Branchiopoda; order Anostraca; family Artemiidae; genus Artemia; species Artemia sinica. The sequence continues at coordinate 52,900,247 of CM051256.1, read as the reverse complement.
AAGGACTTTTAACACAAAAATGAACACCACGTGACTTCATTCAGTAACTAATGGGCGAGAGTTTAAAAATACTTGAATTTGTTGTGGAACTGTAAAATGCGATAAATTAGATCAGGTTAAACATTTTTCATTGTGATTGGTTATGAGCCTCAATCTGGATGAATTTATCTCAATGAATTTATTGATATGTACGAGCGGCAAATGGATGAGATGGTTGTATCAGATCCCCCAGAATTTATCTATGGAGACGGTATCTAAGATTTGCTTTCTGTGAATATTAACCGAAATTTTAAAAACGGTACTTTTTAAATGTCCCGAAAACACTCAATAAGTGAGGTTAGTTTAATCATAATGATTAGTTGCTACTACTACTACTAACAACTCGCCGCAGCACCAAGCCACCTGAAACCGACACAACTACGCACGCTCCTCCTCCATCCCAATCTACTTAAAGCCTCCCTTTTTACACCCTCCCAGGAAGTTCCCATTTCCTTCAAAACTTTCTTTATGACCTCATCCTACCCCAGACGAGGACAACCTGCTTTCCATTTAACCCTAGACGGCTGGCCGAAAAGGACAACCTTCGGCAATCTATCATCCTTCATCCGCTCAGCGTGCCCTAGCCATCTCAACCTTTCTTTCATTTTAGCCCTAGAAAGCGGGATTGCACCACATTTTTCGTTCAGCCTACTGTTTGAAATACGGTCAATCAGCCGGGTACCCAGAACAATCCGTAGGCAATTTCTCTGGAAACTATCTAGCAATTCTTCATCTGCTTTTCGGAGTACCCATGCTTCAGAGCCATATTTGACCACTGTTATCACTGTAGCTTCTAATATTCTAATCTTGGTTTGCAGACTTATCTTCCTGTTCTTCCAAACTTTTTTTAACTGTGGAAAAACACCCTGAGCCTTAGCTATTCTGCTTTTAACATCTTTCCTGCCCCCACCGTCTTTACTAATAATACTACCAAGGTAAGTGAAGCTGCCCACCTGATCAATCCTTTCGTTAACCTATGTCACCTTTTCATCTTCACTTATTCCTAGCCTTAGTGACTTAGTCTTCTTCCCATTAATTTTCAAACATATTCTAGCACCCTGAACTCGCAAAACCTCTAAAAGTTCAGTCAGCTAGGTTAATCATAATGAAATATATCAAAATATGGTGAAAGTATAATACTTTATTAACACAATTATGGAAACTACAGAAGAAAATTATGGTAAGCAGGCCACTCAGAACGCATTATATTAAATACCACCTCTGTATATTAAATATTTAATTAAAGTATTCCTGCATTGTAGTTTTTCTCCCTGAGACTAAGCTAATTATAACCGAATGCGAAAGACAAACCGACTTTTCTTAAATCAAACAGATCAAACTTCTTGAGTGTTTTCGGGATATTTAATAAGTACCTTAAAAACTTATGCTGAGTTATGATAACAGGCCGACGACTAATAAACCCTATAACCGGATGAACGAGTTCGAAATTCCTTTAAATAATATATTTTTGATACCAAATACGATTTTGCTGGTCATTTTGATGTTTTCTTCTTGCCATAAATTTTTTGCGTCTTATGGCTACTAAAATATTTAATAGATATTTTCGGAAAACCCTGGTTTACCAAGGCACTTGTGAAAGCAACGTATCATCTCAGGCTGCCATAAAGATATCCTTTAGTGTCTCTTGAGGCTACGGAGGGGTGTACATAAAAAATATAATTGTGTGGTGGATATCCTTCTTCGAAAATCAAAAATGTTTATTATAAAACAGTGTCTAAAAATAGTCAAGGTAGCCCTAGTAAAGCTTAAAAGTTAATTCAGTCTTTTTGAGCCTTTCCCAACCTTAATTTTTCCCTAAGAATTTATCCCAAGAACTTTCAATCTGATGCTTTTGTTGCTGATAATTTGTGTATTTCATTCTGACTTCAACATAGTGTAACTTGTCATTTTGTTTAAGAAGTTGAGGAGGGAGGATTACGAGGTCTTGGATTCTAAGGTCCTACTTTCAGTCTTACAATTATAAACTATATGGATTTAGTCTCTGTTTTTTTCTAATTAATTATTTTCTCTTATTACTAGTACTACTACTATTATAGTGGGTGCATGAGCGATCAAGGGGAGGTCGGGTTAGCCCGGACACTGGGTTAATCTGGACAGTCAAGTATGAACGCCTTGTGATTTAGCAAAAGCTTACAATATTAACATACGCGCAACATCTGTCACTCTTTTATCATGCTAGTTTGGACCTAGATACGTACAACCGTCTTTTCACAATTTTGGAAAAAGTCTTTTTAACGTAAATTTTTTTCCAAGGGTTTCTGTTTGGAACTTAATAGAGTGATTCAGGCTTCTGGATTTGTAATAGATCTTTCTTTTAGGAAAAAATTAGCTCAAACAGGAAGATTTCAGAGGAACGGATTGAATGTTATCTATACAAATTATTTTTGAAATTATTTTAGTGTCGCATGAGGACTCATTGGGTTGGGCTGGACATGGCAATTGGGGTTTGTTCGGACATTTTTTGTATTGTCTGAGCCAACCCTGTCTCTAAAAGGTTGGTATATAGGGTAGAATCTCACAGATAAATGTTTAACAATAATTATTTTTTACTCGGTAAAAAGTGAATACGTTGCATATCCTGACAGGATGACCTGATAGAATATGGAATGTTGATGAGACGGGGTCTCAACCACCCTACCTCAATCTCAAATTTTATCTCTGATTGTGATAAAGGTTTCATACACTTCATCCTTCTTACGTGGTCAAATCGTGACAGTCTGTTTTTGCATTGTTTCTGATGCCACTATGCCTCCGACGTATATCTTCCTTCTAGTCAACTACTAAGCTCATGTGCTAAGTGGTAGGTCACCAGGAGCCATATGTCTTGCTAACCAAAGCAGATGGATTAATGGTAGCACCTTCCTTTAATCTGTCAAGCATTTTGTGAAACATACGAAATCAGACGAAGCATGCACTATTCTTCTACATCTGGATAACCGAAATTCTACAAGCGAATTTTAACGTATGAAGTGGCAGAGAATATTTCGCACCGCGAACATTGTGTCTGCTTTTCGCGAAGCATGAATATCCCTTTTTACAGAGATATTTTCTCGGATCAAGGATTTTCGCCCTCTATAGTAACAGACAGACCAGTAGTTATGGTGCCGGAAAAATAAGATGCTTGGCATCATCCGAGGCCCCTCGGACCGAAAGAAGGCCTATAGTTACTTCCTGAACATTTTTGACATTTCTCCTCTGTGTCCACTATTAGCCTACTATTTTGGGGTGACAATCCCGCAATTGGGGACGCACTGAAATAATTATCGACCCACCGGAAAAAGATGAAATAGAGCAAGCGAGAAAACAAAAGCAAAGAAGACCACAAAAAATAACTGTGATAGAAACAAAAAATTACTGAAAGCAATGATAGTGAATATCTTGATCTCAGCGACGTTCCGAGTGATGACTTATTTCATCGCGGTGACGGGGAAGACATTAAGCCCTTCTATCCCGATTCAATCAAGGGCGCCAGTAGAAAATTTTCCACGGGGGCAAATGCCTAAATATCAGTGGTGGTTGGGTGACAGGGAATATATTTCAGGGTTTTCTTTTACGTTGGAATAAGTTTATTTTTAAATACTTTTATGAAAAACTCTCAAATAAAAAGAGCAAGTAAATTGCATGCAAAATGAAACAAAATACAGTAAATTTTAAACTGCAAGAATTCCTGGCGAAGGGATCAATTTATTTAACTAATAATATATTTAATTATTATACATTTAATTTTAAAAGAAAATCAAACTCAAACCTAAATTACAGAAAGATTGCTTCCGTAGATTTTAACAGATGTAGACTTGTGTTTATGCAATTTCCTACACCTTAGAACAGTTTATAGAAGGAGTAGAGATACTCAAAACAATCATCCTGCCTGCACAGATACCACGTTTTGATTTTATAACAATCATGTGAAATGTACCTGTTTCACAACAGGACAATTCTCCCCCTCGAACTCAAATCCCTTATACATTCAGACATTAAAAAAATGCAATAGCGAAAGAAAAAACAAAATGTTTCATATTTCATTGATCTCTGATTGGATATCTATAAGCACGGAGCGACCCGGCTCAATAGTAACCGAAATTCAAAAAAACTGATACCAATTGGTATATCAAAAGAATTGACTTATTATGCTGATTCCAAATATATACGTTTCATTAAGTTTAGTTTTACCCATCAAAAGCTATGAGCCTGAGAAAATTTGCCTAATTTTCTAAGAAAGAGGGAAAGACCCCCTGGATGTCGTATAATTTTAATGAAAATACCCACCATCAGATTCAGTGTATCAAATAACCCTACTGTGGAGGTTTGAAGCTCATATCTGCAAAAATGTGGAATTTTGTAATTTTTGCCAGAACAAAGATCACGGATGCGTGTTTATTTGTTTGTTTTTTTCTCTAGGGGCGATCGTATTGACCTAGTGGGCCTAGACCGTCTGGAGAGGGTTATTTCTAATGCAAATGAAAGTTTCTAGTGCCCTTTTTAAGTGGCCGAAGTAATTGGAGGGCAACTAGGCTCCCTCCCACGCCACTTTTTCCCAAAATCGTCCGATCAAAGTTTGGAGATATCTTTTTTCTTCAGCATACGTTAAAGGCCCGATAACTATGTCTTTAGAAATAAAATGACCCTTACAGCCCCTGGGGAAAGGTTTTTAAGTAATAAAATTAACATATTGTTTTATTTGTTATTGGGAATATGCATACATTTTTCGGGTGGGGAGGGGAGGAAGAATTTTCTGCTGGGAGGATTTCACACTGGGAAAATTTTACATGGAGAGGGAAGTTTCCAGGGGGTGAACTTTTAAGGGGAAATTTCACATTTGGTGAATTTGCCAGAACTCCTATACGAAAGTTCTTTATGTCTTGCTCTTTCTTTACCGATTCAATTTTAGGCGTGGAGATGTTAAGGATAATTGCCCGGGTTAAATTTTCGCCAGGATTGAATTGTCCAGATGATATTTCTGTGGAGAGGCGGATTTTTCCGTAGAGGTGGAGCCAGTTATCCTGGCTTTATTAAAAAAACGATCAGATATTAAATAAAAAAAAAACGAGTTTTTTCAACTGAAAATGAGGAGCGACATTAAAACTTAAAACGAATAGAAATGATAACGCATATGATTGTGTTGCTCCCTCCTCAACACGTCGCTCTTTACGCTAAAGTTCAAATTTTGTCCCATTCTTCAAAAACAACTACTGAAACACATGGGTCGTTTACTTAGAACAATAAGTAACTTTCTTTTAGAAGTGCCAAAAAACAGTAGCGTGAAGAGCGAGATATTGAAGAGAAGGGCAACCCCCCTCATATACGTAATAATTTCTGTTCGGTTTAAGTTTTAGTGGTGCTCCTTCTTTTCAGCTGAAAAAACTTTTTTTTTTATTTGATGAAGCTTAGAGATAAATATTTCTCTAAAGGAAATGAAAAAATGGAAGCATTTCCAGCATTCAGTTCCGTTGAGAAATGCCGAATCGTTGGACGGATGTTTTTTAACAATATCGACAGTTTCGAACTTGGTTACGTTTGAATATTCAAATTGAATATTGAAGTTTCGAACTTTTCCAGTTTCGAACTGACAAAGTTTGAATATTCAGTCAAAACGTTTGATCATAGATTGAAAAATATATTTATTTGTTTGTACATTTGTACTCTTTTGTACAATAGGGTTTTCCTAGCTCCTGGACCTATGGATGCAAGTTTCAAGCTATTGGGAAGCATTTTATGCCCTGTTTTGGGTGGCTCGACTTTCTGGTGAACCATTTTTATTGCATTAAGGCCCATTTGTCCAAAGAATAGGGATTTAAATTTCGAACTATTTGGAAAAGCAATATTTTGGCCGTTTTAGGGAACACCAATTCTTTTCCCAAGCTTTCCAAGAGCATTGGGGTACACTTGGCCAAGAGATTTAGAGATATAAGCTTCTAATCGGCCTGAGAATTTTCTTTTCGCCCGCTCTCTAGGCTTTTTTGGGGACCATATATCATCAACAGCCTTTTTTTAAGTTCTGTCACAGTGTAAGTATCAAATCAATCAGAGACAAAAAGGCTTTCTAGCCCTTTAAAAACGAAAAGGCTAATCTAGGCCTTGAAACCCCTTTTTCCTTTTAACAAAGCGCTGAGGTCCCTGTTGACCCAAGGAAAGATCCCTATAAACATCAATTAGATCGGACAGTTAAGATCAAACTATTTGGAATTGTATCAAGGCTTATATTAGTAAGCAATTTCGCTCACAATTCAGTAGATACGTAAACATTTTTAATAATAGTGATATTTTTATTCGGGGAACACTTTCAGTCAAGATGAGTTTTTTTTTTTTAGCTAAGCTGAGTTTTCAAAGCTAAACTGAATTGAACTTTCTGTTCTAAGGATCTGAAAAACGAAATTATTTTCCCCTCTGTTTCTGTCTTCAATTCTGTTGCCATATATTTAAAAAAAAAAAACATGGATTTGACAACATACCATCATTCCGGTTCTTGTTTTTAGCCTTTTTTTTTATTTTGTGTAAGCCCTGTTCAGTCATCCAACCTTTTGTAAACCTCCAAAAGGTTATGAATTATTTTGTCAAATCTCAACGACGCGTCGCGGTGCTTTTATCCTTGTTAATGGATAATGAAACAGTTCTTGATAATGAGTTGTGAGTAAGGAGCGACTCGAGCCGATAGTAATCGAAACTCTAAAAGAAGGAATATTGATAACCATTAATACAATAAAATAAATTGGGTTTTTATGCTGATTTCAAAGATATAAAATTCATTAAGCTTAGTTTTACCTATAAAAAGTTACAAGCCTGACAAAAATTTGCCGGATTTTCGAAAAAGAGGGGGAACTGCCCCCAAAAGTTAAGTGATCCTAATGAAATCCCACCATTAGATTCACTGTATCAGAAAACACAACTATTGAGGTTTGGAGCTCCTACCTGCAAAGATGTGGAATTTTGCCTTTTTTCCCAGAAAAAAGTCCGGATGCGTGATATCGATCTAGTTGTCCTAGATAATCGGAAGAGGGCTTATTCGAAGAAAAGTTAAAAGTTCTAGACCTTTCTGTGACCTAAAGATTGTGCAACGGGAAAGTGGCGTTTCTTGCCATTTTTCGTCACCGAACTACGATTTTGCCCAAAAGAGAATCAATTTGCTATTAATTAAAGGTTCTGATGTCTCCAATTCATTGAAAAGTACCGAAAAACTATATATTGAGCTTCTCAGATGTAGAGGAATAAATGTCGCAAGGTGATGCATTCGTTCCTGAAAAGTCACGTAGTCCATGCAAGATGAACAGATATATATCTTAATGCTTGATTTGACTAAGTTGATTCACTTCATTTTTCATGGTTTTCTTTTTTTATGTTTACTGCAATTTAATTGCACATTAGCTATTATGAGGGAGGGGTGGTGAGTCATCGTGCGGGCAGGGGTGGAGGGTAGATGTCTAAAATAACGCATTTCGATCCCCAAGTTGTCTGACTCTTCATGATCCTTCAGATAAATATGGAAAATGTAAGAGAGGGGGGGGGTAATCTTTTATATACCTACATCTAGACTAAGCCTTATTAAGAGTACTGCTGGGTGATACACTCCCTTCCTATCGCAGGAAAAAGTTTCTGGTATCAAACATTTCGCGGTAACGAACTGTAAGTAAAGAGCGACCCGGCTCAATAGTAACCGAAACTCTAAAAAACGGAATTTTTATACTAATAAATATATCAAAAGAATCGGCTTTTTGTGCTGATTTCAAATATATAAATTTCATTAAGTTTAGTCTTAAATTAGTCTTAAGTTTAGTTTTAAGTTTTATAAAGTTTAGACTACCCATCATCAGTTACGAGCCTGAGAAAATTTTCCTGATTTTCAAAAAAGGGGAAACAGCCCCTATAAGTCAAGTGATCTCAATGAAAATCACACCGTCAAATTCAGAGAACTCTACTGTAGTGGTTTCAAGCTCCTATCTGCAAAAATGTGGAATTTTGTATTTTTTTGCCGAAAGAAAGATCACGGAGGCGAGTTTATTTGTTTGTTTTTTGTTTTCCCCAGGGGTAATCGTATCGACCCAGTGGTCTAAGAATATCGGGAGAGGGCTCATTCGAACGGAAATTAAAAGCTCTAGTGCCCTTTTCAAGTGACCGAAACATTGGAGAGCAACTAGGCCCCCTCCCCCGCCCTTTTTTTCCAAAATCGTCTGATCAAAATTTTGAGATAGCCATTTTGTTCATCATAGTTGAAAGGCCTAATAACTGTGCCTTTGGGTATAACATGACTCCCCCCCCCCTTAGTTCCAGGGGAAAGGTCTTTAAGTTGTAAAATTTGCCCATTGTTTGCGCATAGTTTTTGTTATTGGGATGTAGATATACATTTGTGGGTGGGGGGGGTGTAAATTTCCTGATGAGGGTTGTTTTCACGGGGAATTTTCCATGGGGAGGGAAGTTTCCAGGGAGTGAACTTGTCAGGGTAGATTATACACTGGGGGAATTTGCCAGAATTCTTATACAAAGTTCTTTTTATGTGTCTTGCTTTCTCTTTTCCGTCTCAGGTTTACGCGTAGAGTGGTTAAGAGTAATTGTCCGGGGTAAATTTTCACCGGGAATGAATTGCTTAGAGAATATTCCCGTGGGAAGGGGGTTTCTTCGTGGATTTCCTGACATTACTTAAAAAACGATCAGAAATTAAATAAAAAACAAGTTTTTTCAACTGAAAGTAAGTAGCAACATTAAAACTTAAAACGAACAGAAATTATTACGTATATAAAGAGGGTTCAACACCTCGCTCTTTACGCTAAAATTTGAATTTTGTCCTAATTCCTTAATAATCACTCCTGAAACACAAGGGCCGTTTAATTAGAACAATAAGACACTTTTTTAAAAGTACTAAAAAACTTTAGCGTAAAGAGTGAGGTGTTGAGGATCTAGGGGGAGAGGCGGCGCGCACCCCCTAACGTAGTCTAAAGTAGTGTAATTTACTTAATTAACGCAAGTTTGCGTTAATTAAACTAGCTCCTAACGCTATTTTATCGGATCAACCTATTTTGCGCCCCCCCCCCAATAAAAAAAATCCTGAATCCACCCCTGTGTTGAGGAGGGGGCAGTCCCCTCTATATACGTAATCATTTGTGTTCGTTTTAAGTATAAATGTTGCTCCTTTCTTTCAGTTGAAAAAAAACTTGTCTTTTTTTAATTTAATTTATTCTAAAGCTTCATTTAACTAAACTGATTCACTTCATATTTCATACAATTATACACAGGGATGTGTAAGTGTGGACCAATTAATGTGAAGGAGGAACAGTGAGTCATTTTGTAGGTGGGGGGGGGGGAGGTGCAGATGCTTAAAATAATACAATTTAATGCCTAAATATCTGAACTCTCATTTAGCCTTCAGATAAATAATGAAAGACTTTTGGGGAAGGCGCAGGGATTGTAATTTAATCCCTCTTTATTCTCGGGAATATTGTTGGTGCACGCCTTTATTATTTGTGCAAGGGGTAATAGTGCCCCTCCAATTGCAACAACCTTTTTCTAAGTAGCACGATACATTACATTTACCTGCCTACTGTTACAGAGGTAGAAAAGGAAAAGCGGGACCTCATGAGCTCTGCCATGAAATTTCTTTGAGGGGGGGGGGGGCTACCGGAAGTTTTGCTTTCGGCGATTTTAAATGGTAATTTTTTTTCCTATTCCTATAGAATCTTTCAATGTATTTAAGCACATATATATATATATATATATATATATATATATATATATATATATATATATAGATATATATATATATATATATATATATATATATATATATATATATATATATATATAATATATATATATATATATATATATATATATATATATATATATAATATATATATGTATATATATATATATATATATATATTATATATATATATTATATATATAATATATATATATATATATATATATATATATATATATATATATATATATATATATATATATATATATATATATATATTTATATATATATATATATATACATATATATATATATATTATATATATATATAGATATATATATATATATATATATATATATATATATATATATATATATATATATAT
>CM051256.1:52675113-52885113 GCA_027921565.1 Artemia sinica | reverse complement strand
AGTGTTTTCTCGTGGTTTACCTTGCCACAGTTACATTCTCTTGATTTTTCAAAATTCATTTTGGATTTCTTTCGTTGAAATGCAAGAGTTGGAATATTTCAGTAGTGTTTTGATGTGGTTTACAGTGTCTCAGTTACATTCTCTTGATTTTTCAAAGTTCATTTTGGATTTCTTTCATTGAAATGCAAGAGTTGGAATATTTCAGTAGTGTTTTGTCATGGTTTACCCTGTCACAGTTACATTCTCTTGATTTTTCAAAGTTCATTTTAGATTTCTTTCGTTGAAATGCAAGAGTTGGAATATTGCAGTAGTGTGTTGTCGTGGTTTACCATGTCACAGTTACATTCTCTTGATTTTTTCAAACTTCATTTTGAATTTCTTTCATTGAAATGCAAGAGTTGGAATATTTCAGTAGTGTTTTGATGTGGTTTACATTATCACAGTTACATTCTCTTGATTTTTCAAAGTTCATTTTGAATTTCTTTCATTGAAATGCACGAGTTGGAATATTTCAGTAGTGTTTTGTCGTGGTTTACCTTGTCACAGTTACATTCCCTTGATTTTTCAAAGTTCATTTTCGATTTCCTTCATTGAAATGTAAGAGTTGGAATATTTCAGTAGTGTTTTGATGTGGTTTACCTCATCACAGTTACATTCTCTTGATTTTTCAAAGTTCATTTTGAATTTTTTATGTTGAAAAGCAAGAGTTGGAATATTTCAGTAGTGTTTTGTTGTAGTTTACCTTGTCACAGTTACATTCTCTTGATTTTTCAAACTTCATTTTGAGTTTCTTTCATTGAAATGCAAGAGTTGGAATATTTCAGTAGTGTTTTGTTGTGGTTTATCTTGTCAAAGTTACATTCTCTTGATTTTTCAAAGTTCATTTTGAATTTCTTTCGTTGAAATTTAAGAGTTGGATTATTTCAGTAGTGTTTGGTTGTGGTTTACCTTGTCAAAGTTACATTCTCTTGATTTTTCAAAGTTCATTTTGAATTTCTTTCGTTGAAATGCAAGAGTTGGATTATTTCAGTAGTGTTTGGTTGTGGTATACCTTGTCACAGTTACATTTTCTTGATTTTTCAAAGTTCATTTTGGTTTTCTTTCATTGAAATGCAAGAGTTGGAATATTTCAGTAAGTTCATTTTCGATTTCCTTCATTGAAATGCAAGAGCTGGAATATTGCAGTAGTGTTTTGGTGTGGTTTACCTTATCACAGTTACATTCCCTTGATTTTTCAAAATTCATTTTGAATTTCTATCGTTGAAATGCAAGAGCTGGAATATTTCAGTAGTGTTTTGTTGTTGGTTTACCTTATCACAGTTACATTCTCTTGATTTTTCAAAGTTCATTTGAATTTCTTTTATTGAAATGCAAGAGTTGGAATATTTCAGTAGTGTTTTATCGTGGTTTACCTTGTCACACTTACATTTTCTTGATTTTTCAAAGTTCATTTGAATTTCTTTTATTGAAATGCAAGAGTTGGAATATTTCAGTAGTGTTTTATCGTGGTTTACCTTGTCACAGTTACATTTTCTTGATTTTTCAAAGTTCATTTTGGATTTATCACGTTGAAATGCAAGAGTTGGAATATTTCAGTAGTGTTTTGTCGTGGTTTACCTTGTCACAGTTACATTCTCTTGATTTTTCAAAATTCATTTTGAATTTCTATCGTTGAAATGCAAGAGCTGGAATATTTCAGTAGTGTTTTGTCGTGGTTTACCTTGTCAGAGTTACATTCTCTTGATTTTTCAAAGTTCATTTTGAATTTCTTTTATTGAAATGCAAGAGTTGGAATATTTCAGTAGTGTTTTCATGTGGTTTACCTTGTCAGAGTTACATTTTCATGATTTTTCAAAGTTCATTTTGAATTTCTTTCGTTGAAATGCAAGAGTTGGAATATTTCAGTAGTGTTTTGTTGTGGTTTACCTTGTCACAGTTACATTTTTTTGATTTTTAAAAGTTCATTTCGGTTTTCTTTCGTTGAAAACCAAGAGTTGGAATATTTCAGTAGTGTTTTGTCGTGGTTTACCTTGTCACAGTTACATTCTCTTGATTTTTCAAAGTTCATTTTGAATTTCTTTCGTTGAAATGCAACAGTTGGAATATTTCAGTAGCGTTTTGTCGTGGTTTACCTTGTCACAGTTACATTCTCTTGATTTTTCAAAGTTCATCTTCAATTTCTTTCATTGAAATGCAAGAGTTGGAATATTTCAGTAGTGTTTTGTCGTGGTTTACCATGTCACACTTACATTCTCTTGATTTTTCAAAGTTCATTTGAATTTCTTTCATTGAAATGCAAGAGTTGGAATATTTCAGTAGTGTTTTGTCGTGGTTTACCTTGTCACACTTACATTCTCTTGATTTTTCAAAGTTCATTTGAATTTCTTTCATTGAAATGCAAGAGTTGGAATATTTCAGTAGTGTTTTGTTGTGGTTTACCTTGTCACACTTACATTCTCATGATTTTTCAAAGTTCATTTTTGATTTCTTTCATTGAAATGCAAGAGTTGGAATATTTCAGTAGTGTTTTGTCGTGGTTTACCATGTCACAGTTACATTCTCTTGATTTTTCAAAGTTCATTTTGGATTTATCTCGTTGAAATGCAAGAGTTGAGTTATTTCAGTAGTATTTTGTCGTGGTTTACCTTGTCACAGTTACATTCTCTTGATTTTTCAAAGTTCATTTTGGATTTCATTCATTGAAATGCAAGAGTTGGAATATTTCAGTAGTGTTTTGTCATGGTTTACATTGTCACAGTTACATTCTCTTGATTTTTCAAAGTTCATTTTGGATTTATCTCGTTGAAATGCAAGAGTTGAATTATTTCAGTACTGTTTTTTCGTGGTTTACCTTGTCACAGTTACATTCTCTTGATTTTTCAAAGTTCATTTTGAGTTTCTTTCATTGAAATGCAAGAGTTGGAATATTTCAGTAGTGTTTTGTCATGGTTCACCATGTCACTGTTACATTCTCTTGATTTTTCAAAGTTCACTTTGAATTTCTTTCGTTGAAAAGCAAGAGTTGGAATATTTCAGTAGTGGTTTTTCGTGGTTTACCTTGTCAAAGTTACATTCTCTTGATTTTTCAAAGTTCATTTTGAGTTTCTTTCATTGAAATGCAAGAGTTGGAATATTTCAGTAATGTTTGGTTATGGTTTACCTTGTCACAGTTACATTTTCGTGATTTTTCAAAGTTCATTTTGAATTTCTTTCGTTGAAATGCAAGAGTTGGAATATTTCAGTAGCGTTTTGTCATGGTTTAACTTGTCACAGTTACATTCTCTTGATTTTTCAAAGTTCATTTTGAATTTCTTTTGTTGTAATGCAAGAGTGGAATTATTTCAGTAGTGTTTTGTCGTGGTTTACCTTATCACAGTTACATTCCCTTGATTTTTCAAAGTTCATTTGAATTTCATTCATTGAAATGCAAGAGTTGGAATATTTCAGTAGTGTTTTGTTGTTGGTTTACCTTATCACAGTTACATTCTCTTAATTTTTCAAAGTTCATTTGAATTTCTTTTATTGAAATGCAAGAGTTGGAATATTTCAGTAGTGTTTTGTTGTGGTTTACCTTGTCACAGTTACATTCTCTTGATTTTTCAAAGTTCATTTTGAATTTCATTCATTGAAATGCAAGAGTTGGAATATTTCAGTAGTGTTTTGTCGTGGTTTACCTTGTCACAGTTACATTCCCTTGATTTTTCAAAGTTCATTTTCAATTTCTTTCATTGAAATGCAAGAGTTGGAATATTTCAGTAGTGTTTTGTTGTGGTTTACCTTGTCACAGTTACATTTTTTTGATTTTTAAAAGTTCATTTCGGTTTTCTTTCGTTGAAATGCAAGAGTTGGAATATTTCAGTAGTGTTTTGTCGTGGTTTACCTTGTCACACTTACATTCTCTTGATTTTTCAAAGTTCATTTTGAATTTCTTTCATTGAAATGAAAGAGTGGGATTATTTCAGTAGTGTTTTGTCGTGGTTTACCATGTCACAGTTACATTCCCTTGATTTTTCAAAGTTCATTTTGGATTTCTTTCATTGAAATGCAAGAGTTGGTATATTTCAGTAGTGTTTTGTTGTGGTTTACTTTGTCACACTTACATTCTCACGATTTTTCAAAGTTCATTTTGGATATCTTTCATTGAAATGCAAGAGTTGGAATATTTCAGTAGTGTTTTGTCGTGGTTTACCTTGTCATACTTACATTATCTTGATTTTTTCAAAGCTCATTTTGGATTTCTTTCATTGAAATGCAAGAGTTGGAATATTTCAGTAGTGTTTTGTCGTGGTTTACCTTATCACAGTTACATTCTCTTGATTTTTCAAAGTTCATTTTGGATTTCATTTGTTGAAATGCAAGAGTTGGAATATGTCAGTAGTGTTTTGTCGTGGTTTACCTTGTCACAGTTACATTCTCTTAATTTTTCAAAGTTCATTTTGAATTTCTTTTATTGAAATGCAAGAGTTGGAATATTTCAGTAGTGTTTTATCGTGGTTTACCTTGTCACACTTACATTTTCTTGATTTTTCAAAGTTCATTTTGGATTTATCACGTTGAAATGCAAGAGTTGGAATATTTCAGTAGTGTTTTGTCGTGGTTTACCTTGTCACAGTTACATTCTCTTGATTTTTCAAAGTTCATTTTGGATTTATCACGTTGAAATGCAAGAGCTGGAATATTTCAGTAGTGTTTTGTTATGGTTTACCTTATCACAGTTACATTTTCTTGATTTTTCAAAATTCATTTTGAATTTCTATCGTTGAAATTTAAGAGCTGGAATATTTCAGTAGTGTTTTGTCGTGGTTTACCTTGTCAGAGTTACATTCTCTTGATTTTTCAAAGTTCATTTTGAATTTCTTTTATTGAAATGCAAGAGTTGGAATATTTCAGTAGTGTTTTCAGGTGGTTTACCTTGTCAGAGTTACATTTTTATGATTTTTCAAAGTTCATTTTGAATTTCTTTCGTTGAAATGCAAGAGTTGGAATATTTCAGTAGTGTTTTGTTGTGGTTTACCTTGTCACAGTTACATTTTTTTGATTTTTAAAAGTTCATTTCGGTTTTCTTTCGTTGAAATGCAAGAGTTGGAATATTTCAGTAGTGTTTTGTCGTGGTTTACCTTGTCACAGTTACATTCTCTTGATTTTTCAAAGTTCATTTTTAATTTCTTTCGTTGAAATGCAACAGTTGGAATATTTCAGTAGCGTTTTGTCGTGGTTTACCTTGTCACAGTTACATTCTCTTGATTTTTCAAAGTTCATCTTCAATTTCTTTCATTGAAATGCAAGAGTTGGAATATTTCAGTAGTGTTTTGTCGTGGTTTACCATGTCACACTTACATTTTCTTGATTTTTCAAAGTTCATTTGAATTTCTTTCATTGAAATGCAAGAGTTGGAATATTTCAGTAGTGTTTTGTCGTGGTTTACCTTGTCACACTTTCATTCTCTTGATTTTTCAAAGTTCATTTGAATTTCTTTCATTGAAATGCAAGAGTTGGAATATTTCAGTAGTGTTTTGTTGTGGTTTACCTTGTCACACTTACATTCTCATGATTTTTCAAAGTTCATTTTTGATTTCTTTCATTGAAATGCAAGAGTTGGAATATTTCAGTAGTGTTTTGTCGTGGCTTACCATGTCACAGTTACATTCTCTTGATTTTTCAAAGTTCATTTTGGATTTATCTCGTTGAAATGCAAGAGTTGAATTATTTCAGTAGTATTTTGTCGTGGTTTACCTTGTCACAGTTACATTCTCTTGATTTTTCAAAGTTCATTTTGGATTTCATTCATTGAAATGCAAGAGTTGGAATATTTCAGTAGTGTTTTGTCATGGTTTACATTGTCACAGTTACATTCTCTTGATTTTTCAAAGTTCATTTTGGATTTATCTCGTTGAAATGCAAGAGTTGAATTATTTCAGTAGTATTTTGTCGTGGTTTACCTTGTCACAGTTACATTCTCTTGATTTTTCAAAGTTCATTTTGAATTTCTTTCATTGAAATGCAAGAGTTGGAATATTTCAGTAGTGTTTTGTCATGGTTTACCATGTCACTGTTACATTCTCTTGATTTTTCAAAGTTCACTTTGAATTTCTTTCGTTGAAAAGCAAGAGTTGGAATATTTCAGTAGTGGTTTTTCGTGGTTTACCTTGTCAAAGTTACATTCTCTTGATTTTTCAAAGTTCATTTTGAGTTTCTTTCATTGAAATGCAAGAGTTGGAATATTTCAGTAATGTTTGGTTATGGTTTACCTTGTCACAGTTACATTCCCTTGATTTTTCAAAATTCATTTTGAATTTCTATCGTTGAAATGCAAGAGCTGGAATATTTCAGTAGTGTTTTGTTGTTGGTTTACCTTATCACAGTTACATTCTCTTGATTTTTCAAAGTTCATTTGAATTTCTTTGATTGAAATGCAAGAGATGGAATATTTCAGTAATGTCTTATCGTGGTTTAACTTGTCACAGTTACATTCTCTTGATTTTTCAAAGTTCATTTTGAATTTCTTTTGTTGTAATGCAAGAGTGGAATTATTTCAGTAGTGTTTTGTCGTGGTTTACCTTATCACAGTTACATTCCCTTGATTTTTCAAAGTTCATTTTGAATTTCATTCATTGAAATGCAAGAGTTGGAATATTTCAGTAGTGTTTTGTTGTTGGTTTACCTTATCACAGTTACATTCTCTTAATTTTTCAAAGTTCATTTGAATTTCTTTCATTGAAATGCAAGAGTTGGAATATTTCAGTAGTGTTTTGTTGTGGTTTACCTTGTCACAGTTACATTCTCTTGATTTTTCAAAGTTCATTTTGAATTTCATTCATTGAAATGCAAGAGTTGGAATATTTCAGTAGTGTTTTGTCGTGGTTTACCTTGTCACAGTTACATTCCCTTGATTTTTCAAAGTTCATTTTCAATTTCTTTCATTGAAATGCAAGAGTTGGAATATTTCAGTAGTGTTTTGTTGTGGTTTACCTTGTCACAGTTACATTTTCTTGATTTTTCAAAGTTCATTTCGGCTTTCTTTCATTGAAATGCAAGAGTTGGAATATTTCAGTAGTGTTTTGTTGTGGTTTACCTTGTCACAGTTACATTTTTTTGATTTTTAAAAGTTCATTTCGGTTTTCTTTCGTTGAAATGCAAGAGTTGGAATATTTCAGTAGTGTTTTGTCGTGGTTTACCTTGTCACACTTACATTCTCTTGATTTTTCAAAGTTCATTTTGAATTTCTTTCATTGAAATGAAAGAGTGGGATTATTTCAGTAGTGTTTGGTCGTGGTTTACCATGTCACAGTTACATTCCCTTGATTTTTCAAAGTTCATTTTGGTTATCTTTCATTGAAATGCAAGAGTTGGAATATTTCAGTAGTGTTTTGTCGTGGTTTACCTTGTCATACTTACATTCTCTTGATTTTTCAAAGCTCATTTTGGATTTCTTTCATTGAAATGCAAGAGTTGGAATATTTCAGTAGTGTTTTGTCGTGGTTTACCTTGTCACAGTTACATTCTCTTAATTTTTCAAAGTTCATTTTGAATTTCTTTCATTGAAAAGCAAGAGTTGGAATATTTCAGTAGTGTTTTGTCATGGTTTACCTTGTCACACTTACATTCTCTTGATTTTTCAAAGTTCATTTTTGATTTCTTTCATTGAAATGCAAGAGTTGGAATATTTCAGTAGTGTTTTGTCGTGGTTTACCTTGTCAAAGTTACATTCTATTGATTTTTCAAAGTTCATTTTGAATTTCTTTCGTTGAAATGCAAGAGTTGGAATATTTCAGTAGTGTTTGGTTGTGGTTTACCTTGTCACAGTTACATTTTCTTGATTTTTCAAAGTTCATTTTGAATTTCTTTCATTGAAATGCAAGAGTTGGAATATTTCAATAGTGTTTTGTCGTGGTTTACCTTGTAACAGTTAGATTCTCTTGATTTTTCAAAGTTCATTTTGAATTTCTTTCATTGAAATGCAAGAGTTGGATTATTTCAGTAGTGTTTTGTCGTGGTTCACCGTGTCAAAGTTACATTCTCTTGATTTTTCAAAGTTCATTTTGAATTTCTTTCGTTGAAATGCAAGAGTTGGAATATTTCAGTAGTGTTTGGTTGTGGTTTACCTTGTCACAGTTACATTCTCTTGATTTTTCAAAGTTCCTTTTGGATTTCTTTCATTGAAACACAAGAGTTGGAATATTTCACTAGTGTTTTCTCGTGGTTTACCTTACCACACTTACATTCTCTTGATTTTTCAAAGATCATTTTGGATTTATTTCGTTGAAATGCAAGAGTTGGAATATTTCACTAGTGTTTTCTCGTGGTTTACCTTACCACACTTACATTCTCTTGATTTTTCAAAGTTCATTTTGGATTTCTTTCGTTGAAATGCAAGAGTTGAAATATTTCAGTAGTGTTTTGTCGTGGTTTACTTTGTCACAGTTACATTCTCTTGATTTTTCAAAGTTCATTATGGATTTCTTTCATTGAAATATGTTTTGTTGTGCTTTACCTTGACACAGTTACATTTTCTTGATTTTCGTTAAGCTAGATCAAGTTAGGTTAGGTTAAGTTAGGTTAGGTTAGGTTAGCCTACGTACGCGAGCGTACGTAGGTAAACTTTTTGCAGTTCATATTATTAACTTAAAAATAAAGTAAACATACCTCTTGATGCCTTTTTTTATGCTCTTTCCAAATACAATAATCATTTTTGCCAGAAATGAATTTTACACCTTCCCCTATATATACCAATTCAGGTTATATATTTGCACATTGGGGGGGGGTGTAAAGTTAAAACTTACCTCTTGTTTACATCAGAAATGAAATTGGATTTCTGAAAGCTCCACCCCAAATCCCAGTATCTAGCTTAATCTAGCTCTAATCATATTCCAGGCCTAGGGTCGGTTGGGGTGCAACCCTTCACCTGAAAATAAACGCTACGAATAGTGACAAACTAGCCTCGGATCTCAAGAAAATACTGAAATAATCCAACTCTTGCATTTCAATGAAAGAAATTCAAAATGAACTTTGAAAAATCAAGAGAATGTAACTGTGACAAGGTAAACCACGACAAAACACTACTGAAATATTCCAACTCTTGCATTTCAATGAAAGAAATTCAAAATGAACTTTGAAAAATCAAGAAAATGTAACTGTGACAAGGTAAACCACAACCAAACACTACTGAAATATTCCAACTCTTGCATTTCAACGAAAGAAATTCAAAATGAACTTTGAAAAATCAATAGAATGTAACTTTGACAAGGTAAACCACGACAAAACACTACTGAAATATTCCAACTCTTGCATTTCAAGGAAAGAAATCAAAATGAACTTTGAAAAATCAAGAGAATGTAAGTGTGATAAGGTAAACCATGACAAAACACTACTGAAATATTCCAACTCTTGCTTTTCAATGAAAGAAATTCAAAATGAACTATGAAAAATTAAGAGAATGTAACTGTGACAAGGTAAACCACGACAAAACACTACTGACATATTCCAACTCTTGCATTTCAACAAATGAAATCCAAAATGAACTTTGAAAAATCAAGAGAATTTAACTGTGATAAGCTAAACCACGACAAAACACTACTGAAATATTCCAACTCTTGCATTTCAATGAAAGAAATCCAAAATGAACTTTGAAAAATCAAGAGAATGTAAGTATGACAAGGTAAACCACGACAAAACACTACTGAAATATTCCAACTCTTGCATTTCAATGAAAGATATCCAAAATGAACTTTGAAAAATCGTGAGAATGTAAGTGTGACAAAGTAAACCACAACAAAACACTACTGAAATATTCCAACTCTTGCATTTCAATGAAAGAAATCCAAAATGAACTTTGAAAAATCAAGGGAATGTAACTGTGACATGGTAAACCACGACAAAACACTACTGAAATAATCCCACTCTTTCATTTCAATGAAAGAAATTCAAAATGAACTTTGAAAAATCAAGAGAATGTAAGTGTGACAAGGTAAACCACGACAAAACACTACTGAAATATTCCAACTCTTGCATTTCAACGAAAGAAAACCGAAATAAACTTTTAAAAATCAAAAAAATGTAACTGTGACAAGATAAACCACAACAAAACACTACTGAAATATTCCAACTCTTGCATTTCAATGAAAGAAAGCCGAAATGAACTTTGAAAAATCAAGAAAATGTAACTGTGACAAGGTAAACCTCAACAAAACACTACTGAAATATTCCAACTCTTGCATTTCAATGAAAGAAATTGAAAATGAACTTTGAAAAATCAAGTGAATGTAACTCTGACAAGGTAAACCACGACAAAACACTACTGAAATATTCCAACTCTTGCATTTCAATGAATGAAATTCAAAATGAACTTTGAAAAATCAAGAGAATGTAACTGTGACAAGGTAAACCACAACAAAACACTACTGAAATATTCCAACTCTTGCATTTCAATAAAAGAAATTCAAATGAACTTTGAAAAATTAAGAGAATGTAACTGTGATAAGGTAAACCAACAACAAAACACTACTGAAATATTCCAACTCTTGCATTTCAATGAATGAAATTCAAAATGAACTTTGAAAAATCAAGGGAATGTAACTGTGATAAGGTAAACCACGACAAAACACTACCGAAATAATTCCACTCTTGCATTACAACAAAAGAAATTCAAAATGAACTTTGAAAAATCAAGAGAATGTAACTGTGACAAGTTAAACCATGACAAAACGCTACTGAAATATTCCAACTCTTGCATTTCAACAAAAGAAATTCAAAATGAACTTTGAAAAATCACGAAAATGTAACTGTGACTAAGGTAAACCATAACCAAACATTACTGAAATATTCCAACTCTTGAATTTCAATGAAAGAAACTCAAAATGAACTTTGAAAAATCAAGAGAATGTAACTTTGACAAGGTAAACCACGATAAAACACTACTGAAATATTCCAACTCTTGCATTTCAATAAAAGAAATTCAAATGAACTTTGAAAAATCAAGAAAATGTAAGTGTGACAAGTTAAACCACGATAAGACATTACTGAAATATTCCATCTCTTGCATTTCAATAAAAGAAATTCAAATGAACTTTGAAAAATCAAGAGAATGTAACTGTGATAAGGTAAACCAACAACAAAACACTACTGAAATATTCCAGCTCTTGCATTTCAACGATAGAAATTCAAAATGAATTTTGAAAAATCAAGGGAATGTAACTGTGATAAGGTAAACCACAACAAAACACTACTGAAATAATCCAACTCTTGCATTTCAACGAAAGAAATTCAAAATGAACTTTTAAAAATCAAGAGAATGTAACTTTGACAAGATAAACCACAACAAAACACTACTGAAATATTCCAACTCTTGCATTTCAATGAAAGAAACTCAAAATGAAGTTTGAAAAATCAAGAGAATGTAACTGTGACAAGGTAAACTACAACAAAACACTACTGAAATATTCCAACTCTTGCTTTTCAACATAAAAAATTCAAAATGAACTTTGAAAAATCAAGAGAATGTAACTGTGATGAGGTAAACCACATCAAAACACTACTGAAATATTCCAACTCTTGCATTTCAATGAAGGAAATCGAAAATAAACTTTGAAAATCAAGGGAATGTAACTGTGACAAGGTAAACCACGACAAAACACTACTGAAATATTCCAACTCGTGTATTTCAATGAAAGAAATTCAAAATGAACTTTGAAAAATCAAGAGAATGTAACTGTGATAATGTAAACCACATCAAAACACTACTGAAATATTCCAACTCTTGCATTTCAACGAAAGAAATCCAAAATGATCTTTGAAAAATCAAGAGAATGGAACTGTGACAAGGTAAACCACGACAAAACACTATTGAAATATTCCAATTCTTGCATTTCAACGAAAGAAATTCAAAATGAACTTTGAAAAATCAAGAGAATGTAACTGTGACACTGTAAACCACATGAAAACACTACTGAAATATTCCAACTCTTGCATTTCAACGAAAGAAATCCAAAATGATCTTTGAAAAATCAAGAGAATGTAGCTGTGACAAGGTAAACCACGACAAAACACTACTGAAATATTCCAACTCTTGCATTTCAATGAAAGAAATTCAAAATTAACTTTGAAAAATCAAGAAAATGTAACTGTGACAAGGTAAACCACGACCAATGCTTTTCAACAAAAGAAATTCAAAATGAACTTTGAAAAATTAAGGGAATCTAACTGTGACATGGTAAACCACGACAACACACTACGGAAATATTCTAACTCTTGCATTTCAATGAAAGAAATTCAAAATGAACTTTGAAAAAATCAAGAGAATGTAACTGTGACATGGTATACCACGACAACACACTACTGCAATATTCCAACTCTTGCATTTCAACGAAAGAAATTTAAAATGAACTTTGAAAAATCAAGAGAATGTAACTGTGACAGGGTAAACCATGACAAAACACTACTGACATATTCCAACTCTTTCATTTCAATGAAAGAAATCCAAAATGAACTTTGAAAAATCAAGAGAATGTAACTGAGACACTGTAAACCACATCAAAACACTACTGAAATATTCCAACTCTTGCATTTCAACGAAAGAAATCCAAAATGAATTTTGAAAAATCAAGAGAATGTAACTGTGGCAAGGTAAACCACGAGAAAACACTACCGAAATAACTCTTGCATTTCAATGAAAGAAATTCAAATGAACTTTGAAAAATCAAGAAAATGTAACTGTGACAAGGTAAACCACAACCAAACACTACTGAAATATTCCAACTCTTGCATTTCAACGAAAGAAATTCATAATGAACTTTGAAAAACACGAGAATGTAACTTTGACAAGGTAAACCGTGACAAAACACTACTGAAATATTCCAACTCTTGCATTTCAACGAAAGAAATTCAAAATGAACTTTGAAAAATCAAGAAAATGTAACTGTGACAAGGTAAACCACAACCAAACACTACTGAAATATTCCAACTCTTGCATTTCAGCGAAAGAAATTCAAAATGAACTTTGAAAAATCAAGAAAATGTAACTGTGACAAGGTAAACCACAACCAAACACTACTGAAATATTCCAACTCTTGCATTTCAACGAAAGAAATTCAAAATGAACTTTGAAAAATCAAGAAAATGTAACTGTGACAAGGTAAACCACAACCAAACACTACTGAAATATTCCAACTCTTGCATTTCAGCGAAAGAAATTCAAAATGAACTTTGAAAAATCAAGAAAATGTAACTGTGACAAGGTAAACCACAACCAAACACTACTGAAATATTCCAACTCTTGCATTTCAACGAAAGAAATTCAAAATGAACTTTGAAAAATCAAGAAAATGTAACTGTGACAAGGTGAAACTGAGTCTCTCAATCCCCGTAAAGCTCTTTTAAAAGATACAAAAACTACTTATTTAACACAAAAATTTCGTTTTTAATGACTACCAAGTAAAGAAAAACCACACGGAATCCGGCAACTGAGTCTCTCAATCCCCGTAAAGCTCTTTTAAAACTGTGACAAGCTAAACCACGACAAAGCACTACTCTCGTGGAACTCAATCCCCATTTAACTCAACCTCCGTGCAACTGAACCCCCTTGTAACTGAACCCCTGTATAACCGAAACCCCCGTGTAACTGTACCCCCTTTAACTGAACTCTCATGCAACTCAACCCTCCATTCAACCCATCTCTCTCAAAACACTTTTCAGTCATTTCTCGTTAAATTGACAATACGCTCCAAAACATCACTTGTGTATTATACAGTACATCTCTCAAACCCCTTAAAGCTCTTTTAAAAGATACAAAAACTACTGATTTAACACAAAAATTTCGTTTTTAATGACGATCAAGTAAAGAAAAATCACACGGAATTAGGCAACTGAGTCTCTCAAATCCCTTAAAGCTCTTTTAAAAGATACAAAAAATTTCGTTTTTAATGACCATCAAGTAAAGAAAAATCACACGGAATTAGGCAACTGAGTCTCTCAAACCCCTTAAAGCTCTTTTAAAAGATACAAAAACTACTTATTTTAACACAAAATACAAGCAAGCAAATAACATGGGAATTCCTATACACGCAAGCAAATAACTGAGTTATTTTTACGTCACAATTTTTCAACTTAAAATCATTCTAATTATAGCATCCCATTCCTCATACTTTAATTACCTGTTACGCTTTCTTAACCATCGGAAGTTTAACCAACGTAAATTAAGTTATAGACAATACTGGTTTTTAGAAAAACTGGAATAAAGAAAAACCACACGGAATCCGGCAACTGAGTCTCTCAATCCCCGTAAAGCTCTTTTAAAACTGTGACAAGCTAAACCACGACAAAGCACTACTCTCGTGGAACTCAATCCCCATTTAACTCAACCCCCCGTGCAACTGAACCCCCTTGTAACTGAACCCCTGTATAACCGAAACCCCCGTGTAACTGTACCCCCTTTAACTGAACTCTCATGCAACTCACCCTCCATGCAACCCATCTCCCTCAAAACACTTTTCAGTCATTTCTCGTTAAATTGACAATACGCTCCAAAACATCACTTGTGTATTATACAGTACATCTCTCAAACCCCTTAAAGCTCTTTTAAAAGATACAAAAACTACTGATTTAACACAAAAATTTCGTTTTTAATGACCATCAAGTAAAGAAAAATCACACGGAATTAGGCAACTGAGTCTCTCAAACCCCCTTAAAGCTCTTTTAAAAGATACAAAAAATTTCGTTTTTAATGACCATCAAGTAAAGAAAAATCACACGGAATTAGGCAACTGAGTCTCTCAAACCCCTTAAAGCTCTTTTAAAAGATACAAAAACTACTTATTTTAACACAAAATACAAGCAAGCAAATAACATGGGAATTCCTATACACGCAAGCAAATAACTGAGTTATTTTTACGTCACAATTTTTCAACTTAAAATCATTCTAATTATAGCATCCCATTCCTCATACTTTAATTACCTGTTACGCTTTCTTAACCATCGGAAGTTTAACCAACGTAAATTAAGTTATAGACAATACTGGTTTTTAGAAAAACTGGAATAAAGAAAAACCACACGGAATCCGGCAACTGAGTCTCTCAATCCCCGTAAAGCTCTTTTAAAACTGTGACAAGCTAAACCACGACAAAGCACTACTCTCGTGGAACTCAATCCCCATTTAACTCAACCTCCGTGCAACTGAACCCCCTTGTAACTGAACCCCTGTATAACCGAAACCCCCGTGTAACTGTACCCCCTTTAACTGAACTCTCATGCAACTCAACCCTCCATGCAACCCATCTCCCTCAAAACACTTTTCAGTCATTTCTCGTTAAATTGACAATACGCTCCAAAACATCACTTGTGTATTATACAGTACATCTCTCAAACCCCTTAAAGCTCTTTTAAAAGATACAAAAACTACTGATTTAACACAAAAATTTCGTTTTTAATGACGATCAAGTAAAGAAAAATCACACGGAATTAGGCAACTGAGTCTCTCAAATCCCTTAAAGCTCTTTTAAAAGATACAAAAAATTTCGTTTTTAATGACCATCAAGTAAAGAAAAATCACACGGAATTAGGCAACTGAGTCTCTCAAACCCCTTAAAGCTCTTTTAAAAGATACAAAAACTACTTATTTTAACACAAAATACAAGCAAGCAAATAACATGGGAATTCCTATACACGCAAGCAAATAACTGAGTTATTTTTACGTCACAATTTTTCAACTTAAAATCATTCTAATTATAGCATCCCATTCCTCATACTTTAATTACCTATTACGCTTTCTTAACCATCGGAAGTTTAACCAACGTAAATTAAGTTATAGACAATACTGGTTTTTAGAAAAACTGGAATAAAGAAAAACCACACGGAATCCGGCAACTGAGTCTCTCAATCCCCGTAAAGCTCTTTTAAAACTGTGACAAGCTAAACCACGACAAAGCACTACTCTCGTGGAATTCAATCCCCATTTAACTCAACCCCCGTGCAACTGAACCCCCTTGTAACTGAACCCCTGTATAACCGAAACCCCCGTGTAACTGTACTCCCTTTAACTGAACTCTCATGCAACTCAATCCTCCATGCAACCCATCCCCCTCAAACACTTTTCGGTCATTTCTCGTTAAATTGACAATACGCTCCAAAACATCACTTGTGTATTATACAGTACATCTCTCAAACCCCTTAAAGCTCTTTTAAAAGATACAAAAACTACTGATTTAACACAAAAATTTCGTTTTTAATGACCATCAAGTAAAGAAAAATCACACGGAATTAGGCAACTGAGTCTCTCAAACCCCTTAAAGCTCTTTTAAAAGATACAAAAACTACTTATTTTAACACAAAATACAAGCAAGCAAATAACATGGGAATTCCTATACACGCAAGCAAATAACTGAGTTATTTTTACGTCACAATTTTTTCAACTTAAAATCATTCTAATTATAGCATCCCATTCCTCATACTTTAATTACCTGTTACGCTTTCTTAACCATCGGAAGTTTAACCAACGTAAATTAAGTTATAGACAATACTGGTTTTTAGAAAAACTAGAATGAAGAAAAACCACATGGAATCCGGCAACTGAGTCTCTCAATCCCCGTAAAGCTCTTTTAAAACTGTGACAAGCTAAACCACGACAAAGCACTACTCTCGTGGAACTCCATCCCCATTTAACTCAACCCCCGTGCAACTGAACCCCCCATGTAACTGAATCCCCTGTATAACCGAAACCCTGTACAACTGAACCTCCGTGCTACTCGACCCCATATAACTAATCCCCGTGTAACTGAATCCGCATGTAACTGAACCCTCGTGCAACTCAACTCCCTCAAAACACTTTTCAGCCATTTCTTGTTAATTTTTTTTATTTCTAAACTATTTAAAATTGACAACACTGTGCAAACCAAAACACTTTTCGGTCATTTCTTGTTAAAATTATCCAATCGCTAATTACCCCTTTTTTTTCTCCACCTTCAAATGTTCCTTTAGTCATTGCTCAGTTAACACTAAGATGTAAATTGAGTAATCCTCTCGCAATAACAAACCAAACCAGATTATACCCACTTAACCAGATCAAAAATGGCGGTCACACTAACTTGATTAGTAATTGGACTTTCAGTCCTACATTCACGGGTTTCTGCAAAGTGCTATGGACTTCATTGAAAAAATACCAGTTAAAAAAAAAATAATAAATAAACATGTATCCATGAGTTTGACTTCCAAAAAATCGATGTCACAATAGAAAACCCGTCTCTTTGAAAGGGTGTAATGCCCCTGTAGAATAGAATTACCTACCAGAAAAACCTGTTTGGTACGGGGGGCGTTGTAGAAATGGTAGTTCCTATTCTACTAATAGCTCTAAGGGAGAGACGAATGGAGGATGGAGGTGGAAATTGTTTAATAGGGGGGGGGGGATTTTCCACGGGTAGAAATATTCTGGGAGGTGTTATTTTCTGCGGGGTATTTTCCTTAAGGGATGTTTTTTGCGGGCGGTGGGGGGGGATAAACGGCGGCTCTTACCGTCTACACACTGTAATTTTTTTACCACTTTCCTTATTTTGTTGTTTTTATTTTGTGGTATTTTCTATGCTCGTAGTTGTTTATGGATTGGCTTGAAAAAGGTTAATTACCTGCTTCGGTGGAGCCGATACAAAAGCTACTTTCTCTTTGTGTTTGGGAACTTTTGGTTGGATTTTTTTTTTCTTACGTAGATGAATCAGGCCTTTTTGAACGATGAGTAATAAAAATCTGTGCTGAAAATATCGGAACTTTGAGAATTTAGATAACAAAAAATTCACTTTTTGTTGCACTTTCTTTAAATTAATTAAAAAGATTCTTTCGAAAAACAATTTTTCAAATTGAATATGAAAATCAAGCTTAAAACTAAAAAAAATATTTTCCTATTGAAGTATAAATATAAACTTAAAACGAACAGAAAATAAATAAACAATCAATGCAAACAAACATACAATAGATATTAATGTAAATGAATAAATAAATCTTAAAACGAGATAAACTTAAATTGAATATGCAAATCAAGCTTGAAACGAACAAAAATCACTGCAAACAAGAGTTTGGGTATCACATCCTTCGCTCACTGTAAAAGTTTAAAACCTACTGCGTCATTGGCACTTTACTGAAAACCAATTTTATGACAAATATTTTCTTTTTTACTTAATATTGAAAATAAACATTAAAATCATAGTAACATTTTGAACTGATGAGCTTTCAGCAATTAATATCATTATAAATCAAATATTCAGTTTATTTATTAGCTCTTTTTAAAGTTGTTAAAGACGAATATAGTTTCACTACAAACAAGTGTGGATACTGTCTCCTTTCTTAACTGTAAATAAAAACCAAAAGCCTACTGCGTCATTGGCGCTTAACTGAAAACAAATTATATTACAAATATTTTCTTTCCCAGTTCTTACAGCATTGAAAATAAAAATAAAATTACAGTGAAATAAATTCTTGAACTGATGGATCTTTCAACAGTTAATATCATTATAGATCAAATATTCAGTTTGATGTTGTTTATACTTTCCAACACTGTTCAAGACGCATATAGTTTTCAGTAAAGCACCAATGACGCATTCGTTTTTAGATTTTTACAGTGAGAGAAGGAGGTCATATCCAAACTCTTGTTTGTAGTGATTTTTGTTCAGTTCAAGCTTGATTTGTATATTCAATTTAAGTTTCACTCGTTTTAAGATTTATTTATTAATTTACATTTATATCTATTGTATGTTTGTTTGCATTGATAGTTTATTTAATTTCTGTTCGTTTTAAGTTTCATTTATACTTCAATAGGAAAATATTTTTTTTCGTTTTAAGCTTGATTTTCATATTCAATCTACGCATTACTCGCTTTAAGATCTATTTATTAATTTATATTATTAATTGTTGTATGTTTTTGCTATGATTGTTTATCTAATTTCTGTTCGTTTTGGGTTTCATTTATTCTTTAATAGTAATTTCTGGTCGTTTGTGTTTGAATTTTAAAATGTATTTGTATCTGCTGAGCTTTACTTTAAAATGGCCTTTACTTTTCTTTAAAAAACTCATTTTTTGGAAAGTTTTTTAAATTAATTTTTGTTCGTTTTGATTGCAAAAAGTTTCAAGTTTTTAAAAATTCCTTATTTCAAAATCAAACTTAAAAAAAATCAAATATTCATCAAAGTATCAAAACTGGTATCAAAGTAACAGTATCAAAGTAAAAAAATTTGTTTGTGTCAACCTCGGAGTTTTTATTATCTGATGTTTGAACTATTTTTAACAAAATGACTATCTCAAAATGTTTATCGGATGGGTTTGGGTAAATAGGTCCTGGGAGGGGGGGCTAGTTAACCTTCGGTCTCTTTTGACTCTTTAAAAGTGAACTAGAACTTTCTATTTTCAATCAAACGAGCCCTCTCTGAATTTTATACGAGTATCCCTTTTATAAGATCCATACATATCCCCAGAGTATAACTTACAACGCCTGTCCCTGGGCCCTGAGGGGTTGTGTCGACCCCAGAGTTTTAATATACGATGGTTGAACTATTTTTAATAAAATGGTCACCTCAAATTTTATCGGATGGATTTATCCATCCGATAAACCCAAAGGCGTGGTGGGTGGGAGGGGCTAGTTGCCCTCTGATCTTTTTCACTCTGATAAAATGAACTACAACTTTTAATTTCCATTCAAATGAACCCTCTCGGAAGTTTATACAAGCATCCCTTTCATAAGAACCACCTACGGCCCCAGGATATAGCTTACAATACCTGCCCCCTGGCCCCTTGGGGGATGTGTCGACACCGGAGTTTTGTTATCTGACCTTTGAAGTATTTTGAAAAAATGGCTCTCAAAATTTTTATCGGATTGATCTGAGGAAAATAGGGCGTGGAGTTGGGGGGGGGGAGGGAGGGGGTTAGTTGCCCCCCAATCTCTTTTGACTCTTAAAAAGTGAACTACAACTTTCAATTTCCAATCAAATGCGCCCTCTTTGAAGTTCATAAGAGCATCCCTTCAATATGACCCATATATGCCCCCAGGGCATATCTTACAACGCATGCCCCCGGGCCCTGGGAGGTTATGTCGACACCGGAATTTTTGTCATATGATGTTTGAACTATTTTTAACAAAATAGCTATCTAAAAATTTCATCGATGCATTTGGTAAAAAAGGGTTTGGGGGGAGGGGAAGCTGGTTACCTTCCGATATCTCTTGACGCTTAAAAAGTGAACTAGAACTTTCAGTTTCCAATCAAATGAGCCCTCTCTGAAGTTTATACGAGCACTCCTTCCATAATAACCATGTATGCCTCTAGGGCATAATTTATAACCCTTGTCCTGAAGACTGTGGGGGGATTTTCCTGCTCAATTATATAATTTCCAGGAATATCAACTACTTTGAATAAAATGGCTATATCAAAATTTTGATTGGATGTGTTAGTAGTATCGTATATGCTGGTCCAGCCAGTGATTCCGTAATATGTCTTACCACGGGCAGGCATCTATATATCCGACAAGTGATTGCATAATATGTCTTACCACGGTCATTCATCTA
Organism: Artemia sinica; assembly: GCA_027921565.1. Classification (NCBI taxonomy): domain Eukaryota; kingdom Metazoa; phylum Arthropoda; class Branchiopoda; order Anostraca; family Artemiidae; genus Artemia; species Artemia sinica. The sequence goes on along the minus strand of CM051256.1, from coordinate 52,864,589 downwards.
TTACTACGACCTGTATATGCCTTAGCAGACTGATTTCTGAGGCAACACCTATTTTCTGGGCCAATCAGAGATGTATAAGGAATTACACAAGAATATGTGTGCAGTTTCACGGGTTCATGCCTTACCATGGATAGGTATTTATATATTTCACAACTACAAGTCTTGTCACAGATGTTTTCCTAGGTTCAATAGCCAAAACTCGACTTCGTCATACTACGTATTCAAAGAGGGTCTCTTTGTAAAAATACTGGTTTCACCTGGAGGGTATATAATCATGTTTTTTCAGTACAAATAAAGATGCAATTAGTTTTTCTGGATCAGTTGAAAAAAACAACTTGAAAAGATAACCCTTTATTGTTACATTTATTCATTTTCAATGGAGAACTGTTAAAGAATCTTGATGGTAAGTAAATATATATTATTCTTGAATTATCAAAAGAAAACCTTTTTCGTATAGTTACATTTAACTATCTTATCATATTGATTTTCTGATTGACAACGGGCTACATTACCAATGTATAATTCAAGCGCTTTATGATAGCTGTTCTGGTATAGGCTATTTTAGCTAAAAAGGTTCTTAACTAGCTTGTAAAAATATCTCATACGTTCATAATTGAAGAAGACAAACATTTTTTTCTTTTATCCTGTGTGAGCTTTGGTATTGTGGAGGGGGAACGGCGCCCCCCATTAATATTCTGAATAAATAATAAACGGATCTAATAATCAAAATTGTGTTATTTTTTTATGCATCGTATTTAAAATATATCTGGCTTAGGCACCACCTAGGACTGTCGTTCCTTTGTATGAGTTTAAGCAGATTGAAATTCAAGCCTATAAGTTTTAAAACCGTGACATTCATAATTGAAAAAGACATACACTTTTTTTCTTTTATCCTGCATGAGCTTTGGTATTGTGGAGGGGGAACGGCGCCCCCCATTAATATTCTGAATAAATAACAAACGGACCTAATAATCAAAATTGTGTTATTTTTTTATGCATCGCATTTCAAATATACCTAGCTTAGGCTCAGTCCTTTTTCTTTATGTATCGTATTTAAAATATAGATAGTTTAAGCTCCAAGTAGGAGAGGCGTTCTTTTTTTCTATGTGTTTAAGATGATTGTAATTTAGGTTATTATAATTAGGTTATTAGCCTATAAGGTTATAAGTTGCTTAGCGAAAAACTGAAAATTAATTTTTATTCTAGGACATTGATGCTCAAAGTCCCGACCAAAAGCGATCTAAGTTAGATGCTGGCTCTGATATCACTAACAAGGAGCTAATAAGATCTTTGAACATGGCGAGAGCTAGTGTAATCTGCTACGCCCCACATTCAGATAGAGAAGGAATTTCTAATGAGCTACCTACAATTTCTAACGTAGGTGCATTTATAAAATAACCCCATATTTTTTATTTAGGTTTATAACTCACTTAAAATTTTGCACATTCCTTTTTTTAAACAACTTGCTTATCATTTAACTTTCACACCTTGATTGATCATAGATGGCATCCATGTGGCAAAGTTAAAAAATAATACATTATATACAGATACCCGATCAGTGCGCCTCTTGGCCTAATCAGATGCAGAACGCTTCTAGCTGTAATAAGCTTTGCATAAAAACCCGTCTTTGATTGTGGCTTCTTGTATACAACAAGCATATTTTTCAAAGGAATTTGAAGAAAATTCATAGTTATCATTCGCACGTTAAAAAATAACTAACGTTAAAGCTTTAGTTTTACAATTACGAGACAAGAAGGGGTAGATATTCTGAAACTATTATTATAATAATTTCATAAATCATTTCTTTCTATGATTGTGGTCAATAGACTCTTTTGAGATTGCTCTATGTAGCATAGCCTGATCTAAGCCGCTTCTCGTAAGCTGTACATATATCATTTGCAATCTTAATTAAGCAAACTCACCGAGACGAACGTCGTTTGCTCCGTTAATAATTTCTAATCAGCTAGTTGTATGCGTGCGTGTTTATTTACTCATGGACTTATTGATGAAGCAAAAAGAGTGGGGGTGGGGTAAAAAAAACCTTAATCAGATAGTGCTTTAACTTAGATACATGACTTTAGGTACTTATTTAGTTGCCGGTAAACATGTGACTAAAAGTTTATTGAAATGCTTTACGAAAAAATAGGTTATCGCTTCCTAGTGAGGTGTTGCCAACTCCGTGACAGATATTTTTTTATCGTACTTTCATTTATTTCATTGACATTAGCCAAACTTTATGTCGTGTATGCCTACCAACTAGTAAATATGTACCACGCTTTTTTTCTGATCAATTATTTTCAGTGAAATTAATATCATAAAAATGGCGAAATATAAAGTTGGTTAAGCTGTCTTTATGTACTTTATATGATTGAAGTGGGCAAGTATTTAGCCAATATAATGCTAGGAGGAAAAGTAAGTTTTGACGAGGGAAAAAATTGGCATAGTTATTGACTTTTATAAAATAGTGGATTTTGCACATGGAAAACAAATTATGTTTTTATAGATTAACATCGGTGAGTTATCACCACCACCATCAGCCCAAGGAGCAATTATTTACAATGAGCCTTCGGCAATCCTTACATCACTGCCAATGGACTTTATAGATGATGATGCTTTAGTTGTTGATAATATGGAGTGGCAAAGGAGGTTTCTAAATGATTGTTTTGGGGATATGGTTAGCATAGACAATTTAACCTGTGATATAGATATAACTGAGGACCCGGAATGGACAAATAGGTTTATAAAAGAGTATTTGGGGGGTAACCCCACAAGTGCATCTAAACCGGGTTCTCATGCCAATAGTCATAAAGAAATCCCCTCACAGGACAATACAGGCTGGTTAGATCAACTATCCCCAAAAACAGTGGAATTTATACTCAGTGAATTAGGTGATTTTACACCACGGCCAACTAATGAAATTGAACAGACTGGGGGTGGTGCTATTGATGATTCTATGCCACCCCCCACCAATGAGGTTGACGGTAGTAGTGAAACAATACCCCACCAGCATTTATACTTCCAGATTTTTTTCTATCTAACTCTGCCTTGCACCATAAAAATGTCTACAGCGCAAACTTCGGTGACCCCTTTAACTCTTTAATGTCAGGGGGTATAATAACAGACCCCCTGGCTATTACTCATTCCTATGTTAACGAGATTCGAGCCCTTCTTGAACCATAGGTGGGAGTGTGGGGAGGGAGGGATAGTTTAAAAGCATCAATGGCACTAAAAATATATTTTTAATGAGAATGCGAGTGAACTCTATTCAAAATACTCACATACAGAACTGTTAGCAATTCGCCCACATTTATCAAATTATGAGGTTTTTTAGATTGGGTAAGCAGCATTGTGACAAAACTAGATAATTATAATGAGGGGGTAGTGGGTCGGTTGTTTTATTCACAAAAAATTTAAGCGTTAACATCAGTAGATTTAAAAAGAATTTTATTTTAAGAGGTGGGGCTGGGAATATTGAATTAAAATATCATTCAGATTTGGAGGGTTGTAGAGGAATACAACGAATCTGTTTTGATGCGAGGCTACAGTGTTTCAAATGTGCATTTTTAATTGCCGCCTATAGACCTCTGCAAAAGATGCATCTAAGAAAAAGTTGGACATATTAGCAGCTAATGGGGATGGGTCAATGTTTCCTAAAGTTGATTTTAATTGTTTAAATGGTCCATTTCCTGTAACATCAAATGGGATAGATATTTTTGAGCGGACTAATCTACATTTAAAGATTGGTGTTACGGTGTTGCAGTATGAAATAGAATTTGAGGAGGGAAAGCGTTCTGATAAAAAGGGGGTATTATTTCCAGTGAGGGTTCCGTCCATTGAGTCAGTGAAGCATTGGGTCTGGCCTCTATACACGCCATCCTCAGAGCCTGATTCAATTGGAAATTTCGATCCAATTACGGATTTTAGTAGGGTTTTAGTAAAAATCGGAGTGTACGTTATTATTGTCCAACATGCCTGTCACGATTTTGGACTGATTTAAAACTAAGGCATCATATGAAACACTGTAAACGTCATGAATGACAGGCTGTTGAAACGGTTAGCGGAGATAGAGCGATCTCACGTTTGAAGAACTTTCAGAACACGCTTCTGCGGAGCAATAAGATCGTTTTGGACTGCGAAGCGAAACTCACAGACTTGTACGATTCGTCAAATACAAATCGTTAAAATACACGAAGCCATAGGGGTCTCTTACGCTCATGCGCAACGAGATTCCAGTAATACCATGCAAGTGCTGGATGTAGTTGAGTCGTTGGGTGGTGAAGACTGCATGCGCTCGGCATTGATCAGTCTAATTAAAACAGCGAATGGTGCAATTTCTCGCCTTCGCTAAACTAACTATCCTATTCTCCTATCACCAGATGACAGATTGGCCATTAAAAATCGTAAAATATGTTGGGTTTGCAAGGGGGAATTTGATGATGGTGTTGGGAGTGGCGGAAAGAGGAATGTGATCGACCACGATCATTCATGGCAGAAATTATGTCGGGTGGGAGTAACTTTAGAGGGGTTGCACATCAATCTTGCAATGTAAACGTTAGACAGCAATATTTCGTACCGTTTTTTATACACGATTCCAATTATGATTTAAAAATTATTTTACTGGCGTTGGCCCGCATTGCCAAGAGAGGAGTTGTAGATAACGCTTGGATAGGTGGTTCTTTTTCATATAATATCATACCCAAATCATTGGAGAAGCTACTGCTGCTAGAATTCATGTGGAAATCAGTTGACAAGGGTAACAAGTGCCTGAATAAAATCCGTTTTTCAGACTCTTTCAGTTTCTTTCCCAAGTCCTTAAGTCAATTAATTCAGGTACAGAAAAGTGACAATTTTGATAGCTTCCCCCTCCTTAAACAGCGCTTCCCCGATGATGAAATGTATGATTTATTAACGTGTAAGGGTATATATGCATATGATTACTACAACTCTGCCTCGAGGCTAGATGAGGTGTCATTACCGCCTATCGAAGCATTTTACAATTCTCTTCGACAGTCAGTGCACCACTAGCGACTATGAATGTGCTAAGAGGGTTTGGGCAAAGGGAGGGTGTAAAATGGGTTGGATTACTGTAAACTATACTTGGCCAGTGATGTACTGACTCTTCTGGACATTGTGTGCAAAAACACGGATAAAATCTATGGGGAATTTGGGTTGAATTTAGGGTATTATTTTTCCACTCGTCATCTGGTGATGAATTTGATTCTTAAAATCAGCAAATAAGAAATAGGTCTGATCGCCGACGTGGATCAGCATCTGTTTGTAGAGATATCAATGAGGGGTAGGTATTTTTTTCACGGGGACCGTATCATGAAAACTGATCCGACCGGACAGCACACCGATGAAAAGTCAGATGCAGTTTTTTTGATTTGAATTCCCTTTATCCGTCGGCAATGTCTCACTACTGTTTGCCGTGTCGGAATTACAAATGGCTTAACGATCCATGTGCTTCGAATTTCCCCAACATTGTTACCGTTGAGGAGAATGAGGCACAGGGATGATTTTTTTGCAATTGACGGTGAAATACCCATGGATATCCATGACTCGGTAAAAGGCTTTGTTTTCCCGTGCATAAATAGGCCGGTGGGTAGGGACTCTCTGAGTCCCTACAATTTATCATTAGTAGAGGGTGGAAGTATTCACTGGGTGCCTTCAAAGCAAAAACTTATTGCTGACCTCAACCCGAAACAGAATATCGTTGTACAGAATATCACGTGCTATTGAAATGGATGGTGTCCAATGGTTTCAAAGTCACAAAGATTCATAGAGCCCTCCAATTTGACCAAAAGCCTTATATGAAAACGTTTATTGACACCTTTGTCAGTAAACGTTCACAAGCGAAAACAAAGGTTGAGAGGGAAATCTATAAACTCATTTTGAACTCAGCCTTCGGTAAAATGTACGTAAGCGTACGAAACAGAACTCGTTGTGACATTGTAACCAATCCCAAAGATTGTGTTCGAGTCATTGTGGATCCAAACTTCACATCGTTCACAATCGTAGACTCTGATATGGTGCTCCTACATCGTAAGAAAAGAAACATTATTTTAAATAAAAATATTGCAAGCGGGAGTACAATAACGTAAATCTAAAAAACTAATGTTGTCATTTTATTACAATGTATGCAAGGTACAATGGCCGATTGAGGGACAAGTTCAAGTGTATTACGGGGACACTGATTCACTCCTGTTAAAAGTTAAAACTGAAAATTTTTTGAATGATTTGGAAAATGGAGAGTACATTAGCTCACGAATGGACTACACCCACTGGAATGAATCCCTCTATCTAGAGCTAGTTAAACGCCAGGCCCCAAATCAATTATTAATGTTAAAATCTGAAATGGGAAGTGATCTAATACCCAGTGGTGTGTTTCCTGGGCTGAAGGTATACTGTGTGGAAACGCACAACAAGGATATAAAACAAGTTTGTAAGGGGGTGCTTGTGTACATTGTAAAAAATAATTTCGATATGAGTGTCTATAGAAACTGTGTGGAACGTAGTTTAGATCCAAGAGCGAAAGTCATGTCGTTTCGCTCTTTACAATATAAAAACTACACAGTTAGAGTTTATAAAAACGCCAGTTCGGCCATATCAGTAGGGAGGCCCTAACGACTCCGATCAGTACATAATTCGGTTATCAAAAGAATGTATCTCGACTAACGGGTCAATGACACCTAGGGAACTAGATTTCTGAGAAATTGATTTGTATAATCGAGGGCAATTATTGATCCACGAAAGGGGAATTAAGAAACAATATGGCTTCTTTGGTCTTTAGGTCTGAGAGATAAATGGTCTTTAGTGACAGAGATAAATGAATATTCTATTTTTAAATGTGGCTTCTCTGGTCATTAGGCTTAGCGATAAATTAATATTCTATCGAAACCTTAATAGTGTAGCTAGGAACACCTTAGAGATGAAGAGATTAACGCGGGAATGTTTTCCTGGGAATTTCAAATGTGACAGCGCAGGGATGCCAAAACAAAAGGAACACGCAGGAATTACATTTAGGGATTATTTGAGCGAAACAGTTTGAGACATTTTAGAAGATGATTTAGAAGATTATTTGTGGTGAAACTCTGTGGTCTTTATAATACACAAGTTTCATTTGAACAGTGTTGTGAGGTCCCCTACCCCAACCCCAAAGGCTCCCCCGGTTTCCCGGGCCCCCAAAGGCCCCCGGGCCCCTAAAGGCCCCCTGAGCCCCCAAAGGGCCAAATGCCCCCCGAGCCCCCAAAGGCCTCCTGGGCCCCCAAAGCTCCCCCTACCCCTCCCCCTGTCTCCTTTGTTGTGGTTTACCTTGTCACTAGTACATTCTCTTGATGTTTCAAAGTTCATTTTAGATCTTTTTTGTTGAAATGCAAGAGTTGGAATATTTCAGTAGTGTTTTCTCGTGGTTTACTATGTCACTGTTACATTCTCATGATGTTTCAAAGTTCATTTTGAATCCTTTTCGTTGTAATGCAAGATTTGGAATATTTCAGTAGTGTTTTCTCATGGTTTACCTTGTCACTGTTACATTTGATGTAACATCAAATGTAACTTAATGTTTCAAAGTTCATTTTGGATTTCTTTCGTTGAAATGTAAGAGTTGGAATATTTCAGTGGTGTTTATTGTGGTTTACCTAGTCACTGTTACAGTCTCATGATGTTTCAAAGTTCATTTTAGATTTTTCTATCCTTGAAATGTAAGAGTTGGAATATTTCAGTAGTGTTTGTAGTGGTTTACCTAGTCACTGTTACATTCCCTTGATTTTTCAAAGTTCATTTTTGATTTTTTTCGTTGAAATGCAAGAGTTAGATTATTTCACTAGTGTTTTGTCGGGGTTTACCATGCCACTGTTACATTCTCTTGATGTTTCAAAGTTCATTTTTGATTATTTTCGTTGAAATGCAAGAGTTGGAATATTTCAGTAGCGTTTTGTTGTGGTTTACCTTGTCTCTGTTACATTCTCTTGATGTTTCAAAGTTCATTTTGGATCCTTTTCGTTGAAATGCAAGAGTTGGATTATTTCAGTAGTGTTTTCTCATGGTTTACCTTGTCACTGTTACATTTATGATGTTTCAAAGTTCATTTTAGATTTTTCATTCGTTGAAATGTAAGAGTTGGAATATTTCAGTAGTGTTTGTTGTGGTTTATCTAGTCACTGTTACATTCTCTTGATGTTTCAAAGTTCATTTTAGATTGTTCTTTCCTTGAAATGTAAGAGTTAGATTATTTCAATAGTGTTTGTTATGGTTTATCTAGTCACTGTTACATTCTCTTGATTTTTCAAAGTTCATTTTTGATTTTTTACCTTGAAATGCAAGAGTTGAATTATTTCAGTAGTGTTTTCTCATGGTTTATCTAGTCACTGTTACATTCTCTTGATGTTTCAAAGTTCATTTTGGATTTTTTTCGTTGAAATGCAAGAGTTAGATTATTTCTGTAGTGTTTTGTCGTGGTTTACCTTGGCACTGTTACATTTTCTTGATGTTTCAAAGTTCATTTAGATTTTTTTTTGTTGAAATGTAAGAGTTAGATTATTTCAGTAGTGTTTTTTAGTGGTTTACCTTTTCACTCTTACATTCTCTTGATGTTTCAACATTCATTTTGGATTTTTTTCATTGAAATGTAAGAGTTGGATTATTTCAGTAGTGTTTTGACGTTGTTTACCATGTCACTGTTACATTTTCTTGATTTTTCCGAGTTCATTTTAGGTTTCTTTCGTTGAAATGCAAGAGTTGGAATATTTCAGTAGTGTTTTGTCGTGATTTACCTTATCACTGTTACATTCTCTTGATGTCACAAATTCCATTTTGGATCTTTTTCGTTGAAATGCAAGAGTTGGAACATTTCAGTAGTGTTTTGACGTGGTTTACCATGTCACTGTTACATTTTCTTGATTTTTCAGAGTTCATTTTAGGTTTCTTTCGTTGAAATGCAAGAGTTGGAATATTTCAGTAGTGTTTTGTCGTGATTTACCTTATCACTGTTACATTCTCTTGATGTCACAAAGTTCATTTTGGATCTTTTTCGTTGAAATGCAAGAGTTGGAACATTTCAGTAGTGTTTTGTCGTGGTTTACCTTTTCACTGTTACATTCTCTTGATGTTTCAAAGTTCATTTTTGATTTTTTTTTTTTCGTTGAAATGCAAGATCTAGATAATTTCAGTAGTTTTTTTATCGTGGTTTACCTTGTCACTCTTACATTCTCTTGATGTTTCAAAATTTCATTTTCGATATTTTTGTTGAAATGTAAGAGTTAGATTATTTCAGTAGTGTTTTATAGTGGTTTACCTTGTCACTCTTACATTCTCTTGATGTTTCAAAGTTCGTTTTGGATTTTTTTCGTTGAAATGTAAGAGTTGGATTATTTCAGTAGTGTTTTTTCGTGGTTTATCATGTCACTGTTACATTTTCTTGATTTTTCGGATTTCATTTTAGATTTCTTTCATTGAAATGCAAGAGTTGGAATATTTCAGTAGTGTTTTGTCGTGATTTACCTTGTCACTGTTACATTCTCTTGATGTCTCAAAGTTCATTTGCGATTTTTTCGTTGAAATGCAAGAGTTGGAATATTTCAGTGGTGTTTTGTCATGGTTTACCTTCTTACTGTTACATTCCCTCGATGTTTCAAAGTTCATTTTAGTTTTTTTTTTCGTTGCAATGTAAGAGTTGGATTATTTCAGTACTGTTTTGTCATGGTTTACCTACATTCTCTTGATTTTTCATAGTTCATTTTGAATTTCTTTCATTGAAATGCAAGAGTTGGAATATTTCAGTAGTGTTTTGTCGTGGTTTACCTTGTCATTGTTACATTCTCTTGATGTTTCAAAGTTCATTTGGATTTTTTTGTTGAAATTTAGCAGTTTTGATGAAATTTACCGGCCCCCAAAGGCCCCCCGAGCCCCAAAAAGGCCCCCGGGCCCCCAAATGCCCCCCGAGCCCCCAAATGCCCCCCGAGCCCCCAAAGACCCCTCGGGCCCCCAAAGGGCCCAAGGCCCCAAAGAGCCCCACTTTCCTCCCCCCTCCCCCTCCCCCTGTCTCCTTTGTTGTGGTTTACCTTGTCACTAGTACATTCTCTTGATGTTTCAAAGTTCATTTCAAATCTTTTTCGTTGAAGTGCAAGAGTTGGAATATTTCAGTAGTGTTTTCTCGTGGTTTACCATGTCACTGTTACATTCTCTTGATGTTTCAAAGTTCATTTCAAATCTTTTTCGTTGAAATGCAAGAGTTGGAATATTTCAGTAGTGTTTTCTCGTGGTTTACCATATCTCTGTTACATTCTCATGATGTTTCAAAGTTCATTTTGAATCCTTTTCGTTGAAATGCAAGAGTTGGAATATTTGAGAAGTGTTTTCTCATGGTATACCTTGTCACTGTTACATTCTCTTGATGTTTCAAAGTTCATTTTGGATTTCTTTCGTTGAAACGTAAGAGTTGGAATACTTCAGTAGTGTTTGTTGTGGTTTTCCTAGTCACTGTTACATTCTCATGATGTTTCAAAGTTCATTTTGGATTTCTTTCGTTGAAACGTAAGAGTTGGAATACTTCAGTAGTGTTTGTTGTGGCTTACCTAGTCACTGTTGCATTCTCTTGATTTTTCAAAGTTCATTTTTGATTTTTTTTTTCGTTGAAATGCAAGAGTTAGAATATTTCAGTAGTGTTTTCTCGTGGTTTACCATATCACTGTTACATTCTCTTGATGTTTCAAAGTTCATTTTGGATTTTTTTCGTTGAAATGCAACAGTTTCTGGATTTTTCAGAGTTCATTTTAGATTTCTTTCGTTGAAATGCAAGAGTTGGAATATTTCAGTAGTGTTTTGTCGTGATTTACTTGTCACTGTTACATTCTTTTGATGTCACAAAGTTCATTTTGGATCTTTTTCGTTGAAATGCGAGAGTTAGATTATTTCAGTAGTGTTTTATAGTGGTTTACCTTGTCACTCTTACATTCTCTTGATGTTTCAAGATTAATTTTGGATTTTTTTTCATTGAAATGTAAGAGTTGGATTATTTCAGTAGTGTTTTGACCTGGTTTTCATGTCGCTGTTACAGTTTCTTGATTTTTCAGAGTTCATTTTAGATTTCTTTCGTTGAAATGTAAGAGTTGGAATATTTCAATAGTGTTTTATCGTGGTTTACCTTGTCACTATTACATTCTCTTGACTTTTCACAGTTCATTTTGGATTTCTTTCGTTGAAATGTAAGAGTTAGAATATTTCAGTGGTGATTGTTGTGGTTTACCTAGTCACTGTTACATTCTCTTGCTGTTTCAAAGTTCATTTTGGATTTTTTTTTTCGTTGAAATGCAAGAGTTGGAATATTTCAGTAGTGTTTATTGTGGTTTACCTTGTCACTGGTACATTCTCTTGATGTTTCAAAGTTCTTTGAGATATTTTTCGTTGAAATGCAAGAGTTGGATTATTTCAGTAGTGTTTTCTCATGGTTTACCATGTCACTGTTATATTCTCATGATGTTTCAAAGTTCATTTTGAATCTTTTTCATTGAAATGCAAGAGTTGGAATATTTCAGTAGTGTTTTTTCATGGTTTACCATGTCACTTTTACATTCTCTTGATGTTTCAAAGTTCATTTTGGATCTTTTCGTTGAAAGGCAAGAGTTGGATTATTTCAGTAGTATTTTCTCATGGTTTACCTTGTCACTGCTACATTCTCTTGATGTTTCAAAGTTCATTTTGGATTTCTTTCGTTGAAATGGAAGAGTTGGAATATTTCAGTAGCGTTTATTGTGGTTTACCTAGTAACTGTTACGCTCTCATGATGTTCATTTTTGATCTTTTTCGTTGAAATGCAAGATTTGGAATATTTCAGTAGTGTTTTCTAGTGGCTTAACATGTCACTGTTACATTCTATTGATGATTCAAAGTTAATTTTTGGATCTTTTTCGTTGAAATGCAAGAGTTGGAATATTTCAGTAGTGTTTTGTCATGGTTTACCATGTCACTGTTACATTCTCTTGATGTTTCAAAGTTCATTTGGATCCTTTTCGTTGAAATGCAAGAGTTGGATTATTTCAGTAGTATTTTCTCATGGTTTACCATGTCACTGTTACAGTCTCTTGATGTTTCAAAGTTCATTTTGGGTTTCTTTCGTTGAAATGTAAGAGTTGGAATATTTCAGTAGTGTTTGTTGTGGTTTACCATGTCACTGTTACATTCTCTTGATGTTTCAAAGTTCATTTTGGAATCAAATTTCAATCAAAGTTCATCAAGAGAATGTAACAGTGACAAGGTAAACCACGACTTAACACTACTGAAATAATCTAACTCTTGCATTTCAATGAAAGAAATTCAAAATAAACTCTGAAAAATCATGAGAATGTAGTAGTAACATGGTAAAGCACGACAAGCATGACAAGGTAAATCACGGGAAAATAGTACTGAAATATTCCAACTCTTACATTTCCAGGAAAAAGATCCAAAATGAACTTTGAAACATCAAGAGAATGTAACAGTGACATAGTAAACCATGACAAAACACTATTGAAATATTCCAACTCGTGCATTTCAATGAAAAAAATCAAAAAATGAACTTTGAAAAATCAAAAGAATGTAACAGTGACTAGATAAACCACGACAAAGCACTACTGAAATAATCCAACTCTTGCAGTTCAACGAAAACGATCCAAAATAACTCTGAAACATCAATAGAATGTAACAGTGACATGGTAAACCACTTCAAACACTACTGAAATGATCCAACTCCTACATTTCAACGAAAGAAATCCAAAATGAACTTTGAAACATCAAGAGAATGTAACAGTGACATGGTAAACCACTAGAAAACACTACTGAAATAATCCAACTCTTTTACTTCAACGAAAAGGTTCCAAATGAACATTGAAACATCAAGAGAATGTAACAGTGACATTGTAAACCATGACAAAACACTACTGAAATATTCAAACTCTTGCATTTCAACGAAAAAGATCCAAGAATGAACTTTGAAACATCAAGAGAATGTAACAGTGACATGGTAAACCATGAGAAAACACTACTGAAATATTCCAACTCTTGCATTTCAACAAAAAAATCTAAAATGAACCGTGAAACATCAAGAGAATGTACCAGTGATAAGGTAAACCACAACAAAACATTACTGAATTATTCGAACTCTAACATTTCAACAAAATAAAACCCAAAATGAACTTTGAAACATCATGAGAATGTAATAGTGATATGGTAAACCACTACAAACACTACTGAAATATTCCAACTCTTACATTTCAAGGAATGAAAAATCTAAAATGAACTTTGAAACATCATGAGAATGTAACAGTGACTAGGTAAACCACAATTAACACTACTGAAATATTCCAACTCTTACATTTCAACGGAAGAAATCCAAAATGAACTTTGAGACATCAAGAGAATGTAGCAGTGACAAGGTAAACCATGAGAAAACACTACTGAAATAATCCAACTCTTGCATTTCAACTAAAAGATCCAAAATGAACTTTTGAAACATCAAGAGAATGTAACATTGACATGGTAAACCATGACAAAACGCTACTGAAATATTCCAACTCTTGCATTTCAATGAAAAAGATTCAAAATGAACTTTGAAACATCATGAGAATGTAACAGTGACATGGTAAACCATGAGAAAACATTACTGAAATAATCCAACTCTTGCATTTCAACGAAAAAAAACTAAAATGAACTTTGAGACATCAAGAGAATGTAACAGTGAGAAGGTTAACCATGACAAAACACTACTGAAATATTCCAACTCTTACATTTCAACGAAAAAAAAAATCCAAAATGAACTTTGAAACATCAAGAGAATGTAAGAGTGACAAGGTAAACCACTATAAAACACTACTGAAATAATCTAACTCTTACATTTCAACAAAAAAAATATAAAATGAACTTTTGAAACATCAAGAGAATGTAACAGTGACAAGGTAAACCACGACAAAACACTACTTAAATAATCTAACTCTTGCATTTCAACGAAAAATATCAAAAATGAACTTTGAAACATCAAGAGAATGTAACAGTAACAAGGTAAACCCCAATAAACACTACTGAAATATTCCAACTCTTGCATTTCAACGAAAAAAAAAAATCCAAAATGAACTTTGAAACAGCAAGAGAATGTAACAGTGGCTAGGTAAACCACAACAAACCTTACTGAAATATTCCAACTCTTACATTTCAACGAAATAAATCCAAAATGAACTTTGAAAAATCAAGAGAATGTAATAGTGGCAAGGTAAACCACGATAAAACACTATTGAAATATTCCAACTCTTACATTTCAACGAAAAAAAAAATCTAAAATGAACTTTGAAACATCAAGAGAATGTAACAGTGACAAGGTAAACCACGACAAAACACTACTGAAATCATCAAACTCTTGCTTTTCAACGAAAAAAAAAAATCAAAAATGAACTTTGAAACAGCAAGAGAATGTACCAGTGACAAGGTAAACCACAAAAAAACACTACTGAAATATTCCAACTCTTGCATTTCAATGAAAGAAATCCAAAATGAACTTTGAAAAATCAAGAGAATGTAACTGTGACAAGGTAAACCATGACAAAACAGCACTGAAATAATTCAACTCTTACATTTCAACCAAAAAAATCCTAAATGAACTTTGAGACATCAAGAGAATGTAACAATGACAAGGTAAATCACCACAAAACACTACTGAAATATTCCAACTCTTGCATTTCAATGAAAGAAATCTAAAATGAACTCCGACAAATCAAGAAAATGTAACAGTGACATGATAAACCACTAATAAACACTACTGAAATAATCCAACTCTTACATTTCAACGAAAAAAATCCAAAATGAACTTTCTAACTCTTACATTTCAACAAAAAAAAATATAAAATGAACTTTTGAAACATCAAGAGAATGTAACAGTGACAAGGTAAACCACGACAAAACACTACTTAAATATTCTAACTCTTGCGTTTCAACGAAAAATATCAAAAATGAACTTTGAAACATCAAGAGAATGTAACAGTAACAAGGTAAACCACAATAAACACTACTGAAATATTCCAACTCTTGCATTTCAACGAAAAAAAAAATCCAAAATGAACACTACTGAAATAATCCAAAATGATGTTTGAAACATCAAGAGAATGTAACAGTAACAAGGTAAACCCCAATAAACACTACTGAAATATTCCAACTCTTGCATTTCAACGAAAAAAAAATCCAAAATGAACTTTGAAACAGCAAGAGAATGTAACAGTGGCTAGGTAAACCACAACAAACCCTACTGAAATATTCCAACTCTTACATTTCAACGAAAGAAATCCAAAATGAACTTTGAAAAATCAAGAGAATTTAATAGTGGCAAGGTAAACCACGATAAAACACTATTGAAATATTCCAACTCTTACATTTCAAAAAAAAAATCCAAAATTAATTTTGAAACATCAATAGAATGTAAGAGTGACAAGGTAAACCACTATAAAACACTACTGAAATCAAGAGAAACGAAAAAAAAACATTTCAACGAAAAAAAAATCCAAAATGAATTTTGAAACATCAAGAGAATGTAAGAGTGACAAGGTAAACCACTATAAAACACTACTGAAATATTCTAACTCTTACATTTCAACAAAAAAAAATATAAAAATGAACTTTTGAAACATCAAGAGAATGTAACAGTGACAAGGTAAACCACGACAAAACACTACTTAAATAATCTAACTCTTGCATTTCAACGAAAAATATCAAAAATGAACTTTGAAACATCAAGAGAATGTAACAGTAACAAGGTAAACACCAACACTACTGAAATATTCCAACTCTTGCATTTCAACGAAAAAAAAAATCCAAAATGAACACTACTGAAATAATCCATAATGATGTTTGAAACATCAAGAGAATGCAACAGTAACAAGGTAAACCCCAATAAACACTACTGAAATATTCCAACTCTTGCATTTCAACGAAAAAAAAAATCCAAAATGAACTTTGAAACAGCAAGAGAATGTAACAGTGGCTAGGTAAACCACAACAAACCCTATTGAAATATTCCAACTCTTACATTTCAACGAAAGAAATCCAAAATGAACTTTGAAAAATCAAGAGAATTTAATAGTGGCAAGGTAAACCACGATAAAACACTATTGAAATATTCCAACTCTTACATTTCAAAAAAAAAAATCCAAAATTAATTTTGAAACATCAAGAGAATGTAACAGTGACAAGGTAAACCACGACAAAACACTACTTAAATAATCTAACTCTTGCATTTCAACGAAAAATATCTAAAATGAACTTTGAAACATCAAGAGAATGTAACAGTAACAAGGTAAACCCCAATAAACACTACTGAAATATTCCAACTCTTGCATTTCAACGAAAAAAAAAAATCCA
This sequence comes from Artemia sinica, assembly GCA_027921565.1. Classification (NCBI taxonomy): domain Eukaryota; kingdom Metazoa; phylum Arthropoda; class Branchiopoda; order Anostraca; family Artemiidae; genus Artemia; species Artemia sinica. The sequence continues at coordinate 52,848,218 of CM051256.1, read as the reverse complement.
AAATGAACTCTGAAACATCAATAGAATGTAACAGTGACGTGGTAAACCACTTCAAACACTACTGAAATATTCCAACTCCTACATTTCAACGAAAGAAATCCAAAATGAACTTTGAAAAATCAAGAGAATTTAATAGTGGCAAGGTAAACCACGATAAAACACTATTGAAATATTCCAACTCTTACATTTCAAAAAAAAAATCCAAAATTAATTTTGAAACATCAAGAGAATGTAAGAATGACAAGGTAAACCACTATAAAACACTACTGAAATAACACTACTAAGAAAACACTACTGAAATATTCCAACTCTTGCATTTCAACAAAAAAGATCTAAAATGAACCGTGAAACATCAAGAGAATGTACCAGTGATAAGGTAAACCACAACAAAACATTACTGAATTATTCGAACTCTAACATTTCAGCAAAATAAAACCCAAAATGAACTTTGAAACATCATGAGAATGTAATAGTGATATGGTAAACCACTACAAACACTACTGAAATATTCCAACTCTTACATTTCAAGGAATGAAAAATCTAAAATGAACTTTGAAACATCATGAGAATGTAACATTGACTAGGTAAACCACAATTAACACTACTGAAATATTCCAACTCTTATATTTCAACGAAAGAAATCCAAAATGAACTTTGAGACATCAAGAGAATGTAGCAGTGACAAGGTAAACCATGAGAAAACACTACTGAAATAATCCAACTCTTGCATTTCAACTAAAAGATCCAAAATGAACTTTTGAAACATCAAGAGAATGTAACATTGACATGGTAAACCATGACAAAACGCTACTGAAATATTCCAACTCTTGCATTTCAATGAAAAAGATTCAAAATGAACTTTGAAACATCATGAGAATGTAACAGTGACATGGTAAACCATGAGAAAACATTACTGAAATAATCCAACTCTTGCATTTCAACGAAAAAAAACTAAAATGAACTTTGAGACATCAAGAGAATGTAACAGTGAGAAGGTAAACCATGACAAAACACTACTGAAATATTCCAACTCTTACATTTCAACGAAAAAAAAATCCAAAATGAACTTTGAAACATCAAGAGAATGTAAGAGTGACAAGGTAAACCACTATAAAACACTACTGAAATATTCTAACTCTTACATTTCAACAAAAAAAAATATAAGATGAACTTTTGAAACATCAAGAGAATGTAACAGTGACAAGGTAAACCACGACAAAACACTACTTAAATAATCTAACTCTTGCATTTCAACGAAAAATATCAAAAATGAACTTTGAAACATCAAGAGAATGTAACAGTAACAAGGTAAACCCCAATAAACACTACTGAAATATTCCAACTCTTGCATTTCAACGAAAAAAAAATCCAAAATGAACACTACTGAAATAATCCAAAATGATGTTTGAAACATCAAGAGAATGTAACAGTAACAAGGTAAACCCCAATAAACACTACTGAAATATTCCAACTCTTGCATTTCAACGAAAAAAAAAATCCAAAATGAACTTTGAAACAGCAAGAGAATGTAACAGTGGCTAGGTAAACCACAACAAACCCTACTGAAATATTCCAACTCTTACATTTCAACGAAAGAAATCCAAAATGAACTTTGAAAAATCAAGAGAATTTAATACTGGCAAGGTAAACCACGATAAAACACTATTGAAATATTCCAACTCTTACATTTCAAAAAAAAAATCCAAAATTAATTTTGAAACATCAAGAGAATGTAAGAGTGACAAGGTAAACCACTATAAAACACTACTGAAATCAAGAGAAACGAAAAAAAAACATTTCAACGAAAAAAAAATCCAAAATGAACTTTGAAACATCAAGAGAATGTAAGAGTGACAAGGTAAACCACTATAAAACACTACTGAAATATTCTAACTCTTACATTTCAACAAAAAAAAATATAAAATGAACTTTTGAAACATCAAGAGAATGTAACAGTGACAAGGTAAACCACGACAAAACACTACTTAAATAATCTAACTCTTGCATTTCAACGAAAAATATCAAAAATGAACTTTGAAACATCAAGAGAATGTAACAGTAACAAGGTAAACCCCAATAAACACTACTGAAATATTCCAACTCTTGCATTTCAAGGAAAAAAAAAATCCAAAATGAACACTACTGAAATAATCCAAAATGATGTTTGAAACATCAAGAGAATGTAACAGTAACAAGGTAAACCCCAATAAACACTACTGAAATATTCCAACTCTTGCATTTCAACGAAAAAAAAAATCCAAAATGAACTTTGAAACAGCAAGAGAATGTAACAGTGGCTAGGTAAACCACAACAAACCCTACTGAAATATTCCAACTCTTACATTTCAACGAAAGAAATCCAAAATGAACTTTGAAAAATCAAGAGAATTTAATAGTGGCAAGGTAAACCACGATAAAACACTATTGAAATATTCCAACTCTTACATTTCAAAAAAAAAAAATCCAAAATTAATTTTGAAACATCAAGAGAATGTAACAGTGACAAGGTAAACCACGACAAAACACTACTTAAATAATCTAACTCTTGCATTTCAACGAAAAATATCAAAAATGAACTTTGAAACACCAAGAGAATGTAACAGTAACAAGGTAAACCCCAATAAACACTACTGAAATATTCCAACTCTTGCATTTTAACGAAAAAAAAAATCCAAAATGAACTTTGAAACAGCAAGAGAATGTAACAGTGGCTAGGTAAACCACAACAAACCCTACTGAAATATTCCAACTCTTACATTTCAACGAAAGAAATCCAAAATGAACTTTGAAAAATCAAGAGAATTTAATAGTGGCAAGGTAAACCACGATAAAACACTATTGAAATATTCCAACTCTTACATTTCAAAAAAAAAAAATCCAAAATTAATTTTGAAACATCAAGAGAATGTAACAGTGACAAGGTAAACCACTATAAAACACTACTGAAATAACACTACTAAGAAAACACTACTGAAATATTCCAACTCTTGCATTTCAACAAAAAAGATCTAAAATGAACCGTGAAACATCAAGAGAATGTACCAGTGATAAGGTAAACCACAACAAAACATTACTGAATTATTCGAACTCTAACATTTCAACAAAATAAAACCCAAAATGAACTTTGAAACATCATGAGAATGTAATAGTGATATGGTAAACCACTACAAACACTACTGAAATATTCCAACTCTTACATTTCAAGGAAAAAAAAATCCAAAATGAACTTTGAAACATCATGAGAATGTAACAGTGACTAGGTAAACCACAATTAACACTACCGAAATATTCCAACTCTTATATTTCAACGAAAGAAATCCAAAATGAACTTTGAGACATCAAGAGAATGTAGCAGTGACAAGGTAAACCATGAGAAAACACTACTGAAATAATCCAACTCTTGCATTTCAACTAAAAGATCCAAAATGAACTTTTGAAACATCAAGAGAATGTAACATTTACATGGTAAACCATGACAAAACGCTACTGAAATATTCCAACTCTTGCATTTCAATGAAAAAGATTCAAAATGAACTTTGAAACATCATGAGAATGTAACAGTGACATGGTAAACCATGAGAAAACATTACTGAAATAATCCAACTCTTGCATTTCAACGAAAAAAAAACTAAAATGAACTTTGAGACATCAAGAGAATGTAACAGTGAGAAGGTAAACCATGACAAAACACTACTGAAATATTCCAACTCTTACATTTCAACGAAAAAAAAATCCAAAATGAACTTTGAAACATCAAGAGAATGTAAGAGTGACAAGGTAAACCACTATAAAACACTACTGAAATATTCTAACTCTTACATTTCAACAAAAAAAAATATAAAATGAACTTTTGAAACATCAAGAGAATGTAACAGTGACAAGGTAAACCACGACAAAACACTACTTAAATAATCTAACTCTTGCATTTCAACGAAAAATATCAAAAATGAACTTTGAAACATCAAGAGAATGTAACAGTAACAAGGTAAACCCCAATAAACACTACTGAAATATTCCAACTCTTGCATTTCAACGAAAAAAAAAATCCAAAATGAACACTACTGAAATAATCCAAAATGATGTTTGAAACATCAAGAGAATGTAACAGTAACAAGGTAAACCCCAATAAACACTACTGAAATATTCCAACTCTTGCATTTCAACGAAAAAAAAAATCCAAAATGAACTTTGAAACAGCAAGAGAATGTAACAGTGGCTAGGTAAACCACAACAAACCCTACTGAAATATTCCAACTCTTACATTTCAACGAAAGAAATCCAAAATGAACTTTGAAAAATCAAGAGAATTTAATAGTGGCAAGGTAAACCACGATAAAACACTATTGAAATATTCCAACTCTTACATTTCAAAAAAAAAAAATCCAAAATTAATTTTGAAACATCAAGAGAATGTAAGAGTGACAAGGTAAACCACTATAAAACACTACTGAAATCAAGAGAAACGAAAAAAAAAACATTTCAACGAAAAAAAAACCCAAAATGAACTTTGAAACATCAAGAGAATGTAAGAGTGACAAGGTAAACCACTATAAAACACTACTGAAATATTCCAACTCTTACATTTCAACAAAAAAAAATATAAAATGAACTTTTGAAACATCAAGAGAATGTAACATTGACATGGTAAACCATGACAAAACGCTACTGAAATATTCCAACTCTTGCATTTCAATGAAAAAGATTCAAAATGAACTTTGAAACATCAAGAGAATGTAACAGTAACAAGGTAAACCCCAATAAACACTACTGAAATATTCCAACTCTTGCATTTCAACGAAAAAAAAATCCAAAATGAACACTACTGAAATAATCCAAAATGATGTTTGAAACATCAAGAGAATGTAACAGTAACAAGGTAAACCCCAATAAACACTACTGAAATATTCCAACTCTTGCATTTCAACGAAAAAAAAATCCAAAATGAACTTTGAAACAGCAAGAGAATGTAACAGTGGCTAGGTAAACCACAACAAACCCTACTGAAATATTCCAACTCTTACATTTCAACGAAAGAAATCCAAAATGAACTTTGAAAAATCAAGAGAATTTAATAGTGGCAAGGTAAACCACGATAAAACACTATTGAAATATTCCAACTCTTACATTTCAAAAAAAAAATTCAAAATTAATTTTGAAACATCAAGAGAATGTAACAGTGACAAGGTAAACCACGACAAAACACTACTTAAATAATCTAACTCTTGCATTTCAACGAAAAATATCAAAAATGAACTTTGAAACATCAAGAGAATGTAACAGTAACAAGGTAAACCCCAATAAACACTACTGAAATATTCCAACTCTTGCATTTCAACGAAAAAAAAAATCCAAAATGAACTTTGAAACAGCAAGAGAATGTAACAGTGGCTAGGTAAACCACAACAAACCCTACTGAAATATTCCAACTCTTACATTTCAACGAAAGAAATCCAAAATGAACTTTGAGACATCAAGAGAATTTAATAGTGGCAAGGTAAACCACGATAAAACACTATTGAAATATTCCAACTCTTACATTTCAAAAAAAAAAAATCCAAAATTAATTTTGAAACATCAAGAGAATGTAAGAGTGACAAGGTAAACCACTATAAAACACTACTGAAATAACACTACTAAGAAAACACTACTGAAATATTCCAACTCTTGCATTTCAACAAAAAAGATCTAAAATGAACCCTGAAACATCAAGAGAATGTACCAGTGATAAGGTAAACCACAACAAAACATTACTGAATTATTCGAACTCTAACATTTCAACAAAATAAAACCCAAAATGAACTTTGAAACATCATGAGAATGTAATAGTGATATGGTAAACCACTACAAACACTACTGAAATATTCCAACTCTTACATTTCAAGGAATGAAAAATCTAAAATGAACTTTGAAATATCATGAGAATGTAACAGTGACTAGGTAAACCACAATTAACACTACTGAAATATTCCAACTCTTATATTTCAACGAAAGAAATCCAAAATGAACTTTGAGACATCAAGAGAATGTAGCAGTGACAAGGTAAACCATGAGAAAACACTACTGAAATAATCCAACTCTTGCATTTCAACTAAAAGATCCAAAATGAACTTTTGAAACATCAAGAGAATGTAACATTGACATGGTAAACCATGACAAAACGCTACTGAAATATTCCAACTCTTGCATTTCAATGAAAAAGATTCAAAATGAACTTTGAAACATCATGAGAATGTAACAGTGACATGGTAAACCATGAGAAAACATTACTGAAATAATCCAACTCTTGCATTTCAACGAAAAAAAACTAAAATGAACTTTGAGACATCAAGAGAATGTAACAGTGAGAAGGTAAACCATGACAAAACACTACTGAAATTTTCCAACTCTTACATTTCAACGAAAAAAAAATCCAAAATGAACTTTGAAACATCAAGAGAATGTAAGAGTGACAAGGTAAACCACTATAAAACACTACTGAAATATTCTAACTCTTACATTTCAACAAAAAAAAATATAAAATGAACTTTTGAAACATCAAGAAAATGTAACAGTGACAAGGTAAACCACGACAAAACACTACTTAAATAATCTAACTCTTGCATTTCAACGAAAAATATCAAAAATGAACTTTGAAACATCAAGAGAATGTAACAGTAACAAGGTAAACCACAATAAACACTACTGAAATATTCCAACTCTTGCATTTCAATGAAAAAAAAAAATCCAAAATGAACACTACTGAAATAATCCAAAATGATGTTTGAAACATCAAGAGAATGTAACAGTAATAAGGTAAACCCCAATAAACACTACTGAAATATTCCAACTCTTGCATTTCAACGAAAAAAAAAATCCAAAATGAACTTTGAAACAGCAAGAGAATGTAACAGTGACTAGGTAAACCACAACAAACACTACTGAAATATTCCAACTCTTACATTTCAACGAAAGAAATCCAAAATGAACTTTGAAAAATCAAGAGAATTTAATAGTGGCAAGGTAAACCACGATAAAACACTATTGAAATATTCCAACTCTTACATTTCAAAAAAAAAATCCAAAATTAATTTTGAAACATCAAGAGAATGTAAGAGTGACAAGGTAAACCACTATAAAACACTACTGAAATAACACTACTAAGAAAACACTACTGAAATATTCCAACTCTTGCATTTCAACAAAAAAGATCTAAAATGAACCGTGAAACATCAAGAGAATGTTCCAGTGATAAGGTAAACCACAACAAAACATTACTGAATTATTCGAACTCTAACATTTCAACAAAATAAAACCCAAAATGAACTTTGAAACATAATGAGAATGTAATAGTGATATGGTAAACCACTACAAACACTACTGAAATATTCCAACTCTTACATTTCAAGGAATGAAAAATCTAAAATGAACTTTGAAACATCATGAGAATGTAACAGTGACTAGGTAAACCACAATTAACACTACTGAAATATTCCAACTCTTATATTTCAACGAAAGAAATCCAAAATGAACTTTGAGACATCAAGAGAATGTAGCAGTGACAAGGTAAACCATGAGAAAACACTACTGAAATAATCCAACTCTTGCATTTCAACTAAAAGATCCAAAATGAACTTTTGAAACATCAAGAGAATGTAACATTGACATGGTAAACCATGACAAAACGCTACTGAAATATTCCAACTCTTGCATTTCAATGAAAAAGATTCAAAATGAACTTTGAAACATCATGAGAATGTAACAGTGACATGGTAAACCATGAGAAAACATTACTGAAATAATCCAACTCTTGCATTTCAACGAAAAAAAACTAAAATGAACTTTGAGACATCAAGAGAATGTAACAGTGAGAAGGTAAACCATGACAAAACACTACTGAAATATTCCAACTCTTACATTTCAACGAAAAAAAAATCCAAAATGAACTTTGAAACGTCAAGAGAATGTAAGAGTGACAAGGTAAACCACTATAAAACACTACTGAAATATTCTAACTCTTACATTTCAACAAAAAAAAATATAAAATGAACTTTTGAAACATCAAGAGAATGTAACAGTGACAAGGTAAACCACGACAAAACACTACTTAAATAATCTAACTCTTGCATTTCAACGAAAAATATCAAAAATGAACTTTGAAACATCAAGAGAATGTAACAGTAACAAGGTAAACCCCAATAAACACTACTGAAATATTCCAACTCTTGCATTTCAACGAAAAAAAAAATCCAAAATGAACTTTGAAACATCAAGAGAATGTAACAGTGACTAGGTAAACCACAATAAACACTACTGAAATATTCCAACTCTTATATTTCAACGAAAGAAATCCAAAATGAACTTTGAAAAATCAAGAGAATTTAATAGTGGCAAGGTAAACCACGATAAAACACTATTGAAATATTCCAACTCTTACATTTCAAAAAAAAAAAATCCAAAATTAATTTTGAAACATCAAGAGAATGTAAGAGTGACAAGGTAAACCACTATAAAACACTACTGAAATAACACTACTAAGAAAACACTACTGAAATATTCCAACTCTTGCATTTCAACAAAAAAGATCTAAAATGAACCGTGAGACATCAAGAGAATGTACCAGTGATAAGGTAAACCACAACAAAACATTACTGAATTATTCGAACTCTAACATTTCAACAAAATAAAACCCAAAATGAACTTTGAAACATCATGAGAATGTAATAGTGATATGGTAAACCACTACAAACACCACTGAAATATTCCAACTCTTACATTTCAAGGAATGAAAAATCTAAAATGAACTTTGAAACATCATGAGAATGTAACAGTGACTAGGTAAACCACAATTAACACTACTGAAATATTCCAACTCTTATATTTCAACGAAAGAAATCCAAAATGAACTTTGAGACATCAAGAGAATGTAGCAGTGACAAGGTAAACCATGAGAAAACACTACTGAAATAATCCAACTCTTGCATTTCAACTAAAAGATCCAAAATGAACTTTTGAAACATCAAGAGAATGTAACATTGACATGGTAAACCATGACAAAACGCTACTGAAATATTCCAACGCTTGCATTTCAATGAAAAAGATTCAAAATGAACTTTGAAACATCATGAGAATGTAACAGTGACATGGTAAACCATGAGAAAACATTACTGAAATAATCCAACTCTTGCATTTCAACGAAAAAAAACTAAAATGAACTTTGAGACATCAAGAGAATGTAACAGTGAGAAGGTAAACCATGACAAAACACTACTGAAATATTCCAACTCTTACATTTCAACGAAAAAAAAATCCAAAATGAACTTTGAAACATCAAGAGAATGTAAGAGTGACAAGGTAAACCACTATAAAACACTACTGAAATATTCTAACTCTTACATTTCAACAAAAAAAAATATAAAATGAACTTTTGAAACATCAAGAGAATGTAACAGTGACAAGGTAAACCACGACAAAACACTACTTAAATAATCTAACTCTTGCATTTCAACGAAAAATATCAAAAATGAACTTTGAAACATCAAGAGAATGTAACAGTAACAAGGTAAACCCCAATAAACACTACTGAAATATTCCAACTCTTGCATTTCAACGAAAAAAAAAATCCAAAATGAACTTTGAAACAGCAAGAGAATGTAACAGTGGCTAGGTAAACCACAACAAACCCTAGTGAAATATTCCAACTCTTACATTTCAACGAAAGAAATCCAAAATGAACTTTGAAAAATCAAGAGAATTTAATAGTGGCAAGGTAAACCACGATAAAACACTATTGAAATATTCCAACTCTTACATTTCAAAAAAAAAATCCAAAATTAATTTTGAAACATCAAGAGAATGTAAGAGTGACAAGGTAAACCACTATAAAACACTACTGAAATAACACTACTAAGAAAACACTACTGAAATATTCCAACTCTTGCATTTCAACAAAAAAGATCTAAAATGAACCGTGAAACATCAAGAGAATGTACCAGTGATAAGGTAAACCACAACAAAACATTACTGAATTATTCGAACTCTAACATTTCAACAAAATAAAACCCAAAATGAACTTTGAAACATCATGAGAATGTAATAGTGATATGGTAAACCACTACAAACACTACTGAAATATTCCAACTCTTACATTTCAAGGAATGAAAAATCTAAAATGAACTTTGAAACATCATGAGAATGTAACAGTGACTAGGTAAACCACAATTAACACTACTGAAATATTCCAACTCTTATATTTCAACGAAAGAAATCCAAAATGAACTTTGAGACATCAAGAGAATGTAGCAGTGACAAGGTAAACCATGAGAAAACACTACTGAAATAATCCAACTCTTGCATTTCAACTAAAAGATCCAAAATGAACTTTTGAAACATCAAGAGAATGTAACAGTGACATGGTAAACCATGAGAAAACATTACTGAAATAATCCAACTCTTGCATTTCAACGAAAAAAAAACTAAAATGAACTTTGAGACATCAAGAGAATGTAACAGTGAGAAGGTAAACCATGACAAAACACTACTGAAATATTCCAACTCTTACATTTCAACGAAAAAAAAATCCAAAATGAACTTTGAAACATCAAGAGAATGTAAGAGTGACAAGGTAAACCATGACAAAACACTACTGAAATATTCCAACTCTTACATTTCAACGAAAAAAAAATCCAAAATGAACTTTGAAACATCAAGAGAATGTAAGAGTGACAAGGTAAACCACTATAAAACACTACTGAAATATTCTAACTCTTACATTTCAACAAAAAAAAATATAAAATGAACTTTTGAAACATCAAGAGAATGTAACAGTAACAAGGTAAACCCCAATAAACACTACTGAAATATTCCAACTCTTGCATTTCAACGAAAAAAAAAATCCAAAATGAACTTTGAAACAGTAAGAGAATGTAACAGTGGCTAAGTAAACCACAACAAACCCTACTGAAATATTCCAACTCTTACATTTCAACGAAAGAAATCCAAAATGAACTTTGAAAAATCAAGAGAATTTAATAGTGGCAAGGTAAACCACGATAAAACACTATTGAAATATTCCAACTCTTACATTTCAAAAAAAAAATCCAAAATTAATTTTGAAACATCAAGAGAATGTAAGAGTGACAAGGTAAACCACTATAAAACACTACTGAAATAACACTACTAAGAAAACACTACTGAAATATTCCAACTCTTGCATTTCAACAAAAAAGATCTAAAATGAACCGTGAAACATCAAGAGAATGTACCAGTGATAAGGTAAACCACAACAAAACATTACTGAATTATTCGAACTCTAACATTTCAACAAAATAAAACCCAAAATGAACTTTGAAACATCATGAGAATGTAATAGTGATATGGTAAACCACTACAAACACTACTGAAATATTCCAACTCTCACATTTCAAGGAATGAAAAATCTAAAATGAACTTTTGAAACATCATGAGAATGTAACAGTGACTAGGTAAACCACAATTAACACTACTGAAATATTCCAACTCTTATATTTCAACGAAAGAAATCCAAAATGAACTTTGAGACATCAAGAGAATGTAGCAGTGACAAGGTAAACCATGAGAAAACACTACTGAAATAATCCAACTCTAGCATTTCAACTAAAAGATCCAAAATGAACTTTTGAAACATCAAGAGAATGTAACATTTACATGGTAAACCTTGACAAAACGCTACTGAAATATTCCAACTCTTGCATTTCAATGAAAAAGATTCAAAATGAACTTTGAAACATCATGAGAATGTAACAGTGACATGGTAAACCATGAGAAAATATTACTGAAATAATCCAGCTCTTGCATTTCAACGAAAAAAAACTAAAATGAACTTTGAGACATCAAGAGAATGTAACAGTGAGAAGGTAAACCATGACAAAACACTACTGAAATATTCCAACTCTTACATTTCAACGAAAAAAAAAATCCAAAATGAACTTTGAAACATCAAGAGAATGTAAGAGTGACAAGGTAAACCACTATAAAACACTACCGAAATATTCTAACTCTTACATTTCAACAAAAAAAAATATAAAATGAACTTTTGAAACATCAGGAGAATGTAACAGTGACAAGGTAAACCACGACAAAACACTACTTAAATAATCTAACTCTTGCATTTCAACGAAAAATATCAAAAATGAACTTTGAAACATCAAGAGAATGTAACAGTAACAAGGTAAACCCCAATAAACACTACTGAAATATTCCAACTCTTGCATTTCAACGAAAAAAAAAATCCAAAATGAACTTTGAAACAGCAAGAGAATGTAACAGTGGCTAGGTAAACCACAACAAACCCTACTGAAATATTCCAATCTTACATTTCAACGAAAGAAATCCAAAATGAACTTTGAAAAATCAAGAGAATTTAATAGTGGCAAGGTAAACCACGATAAAACACTACTGAAATATTCCAACTCTTACATTTAAAAAAAAAAAAAATCCAAAATTAATTTTGAAACATCAAGAGAATGTAAGAGTGACAAGGTAAACCACTATAAAACACAACTGAAATAACACTACTAAGAAAACACTACTGAAATATTCCAACTCTTGCATTTCAACAAAAAAGATCTAAAATGAACCGTGAAACATCAAGAGAATGTACCAGTGATAAGGTAAACCACAACAAAACATTACTGAATTATTCGAACTCTAACATTTCAACAAAATAAAACCCAAAATGAACTTTGAAACATCATGAGAATGTAATAGTGATATGGTAAACCACTACAAACACTACTGAAATATTCCAACTCTTACATTTCAAGGAATGAAAAATCTAAAATGAACTTTGAAACATCATGAGAATGTAACAGTGACTAGGTAAACCACAATTAACACTACTGAAATATTCCAACTCTTATATTTCAACGAAAGAAATCCAAAATGAACTTTGAGACATCAAGAGAATGTAGCAGTGACAAGGTACACCATGAGAAAACACTACTGAAATAATCCAACTCTTGCATTTCATCTAAAAGATCCAAAATGAACTTTTGAAACATCAAGAGAATGTAACATTGACATGGTAAACCATGACAAAACGCTACTGAAATATTCCAACTCTTGCATTTCAATGAAAAAGATTCAAAATGAACTTTGAAACATCATGAGAATGTAACAGTGACATGGTAAACCATGAGAAAACATTACTGAAATAATCCAACTCTTGCATTTCAACGAAAAAAAACTAAAATGAACTTTGAGACATCAAGAGAATGTAACAGTGAGAAGGTAAACCATGACAAAACACTACTGAAATATTCCAACTCTTACATTTCAACGAAAAAAAAATCCAAAATGAACTTTGAAACATCAAGAGAATGTAAGAGTGACAAGGTAAACCACTATAAAACACTACTGAAATATTCTAACTCTTACATTTCAACAAAAAAAAATATAAAAATGAACTTTTGAAACATCAAGAGAATGTAACAGTGACAAGGTAAACCACGACAAAACACTACTTAAATAATCTAACTCTTGCATTTCAACGAAAAATATCAAAAATGAACTTTGAAACATCAAGAGAATGTAACAGTAACAAGGTAAACCCCAATAAACACTACTGAAATATTCCAACTCTTGCATTTCAACGAAAAAAAAAATCCAAAATGAACTTTGAAACAGCAAGAGAATGTAACAGTGGCTAGGTAAACCACAACAAACCCTACTGAAATATTCCAACTCTTACATTTCAACGAAAGAAATCCAAAATGAACTTTGAAAAATCAAGAGAATTTAATAGTGGCAAGGTAAACCACGATAAAACACTATTGAAATATTCCAACTCTTACATTTCAAAAAAAAAAATCCAAAATTAATTTTGAAACATCAAGAGAATGTAAGAGTGACAAGGTAAACCAATATAAAACGCTACTGAAATAATCTAACTCTCGCATTTCAACGAAAAAGATCCAAAATGAACGTTGTGACATCAAAAGAATGTAACAGTGACAAGGTAAATCACGACTAAACGCTACTGAAATATTCCAACTCTTGCATTTCAACGAAAGAAATCTAAAATGAACTCTGAAAAATCAAGAAACTGTAACAGTGACATGATAAACCACGACAAAACACTACTGAAATAATCCAACTCTTACATTTCAATGAAAAAAAAATCCAAAAGTAATCTTGAAACATCAAGAGAATGTAAGAGTGACAAGGTAAACCACTAATAAACACTACTGAAATAATCTAACTCTTGCATTTCAACGAAAAAGATCTAAAATGAACTTTGAAACATCAAGAGAATGTACTAGTGACAAGGTTAACCATAACAAAACACTACTGAAATATTCCAAATCTTGCATTTCAATGAAAAAAATCAAAAAATGAACTTTGAAAAATCAAAGAATGTAACAGTGACTAGATATACCACGACAAAACACTACTGAAATAATCCAACTCTTGCAGTTCAACGAAAACGATCCAAAATGAACTCTGAAACATCAATAGAATGTAACAGTGACGTGGTAAACCACTTCAAACACTACTGAAATATTCCAACTCCTACATTTCAACGAAAGAAATCCAAAATGAACTTTGAAACATCAAGAGAATGTAACAGTGACATGGTAAACCATGAGAAAACACTACTGAAATAATCCAACTCTTTTATTTCAACGAAAAGGTTCCAAATGAACATTGAAACATCAAGAGAATGTAACAGTGACATTGTAAACCATGACAAAACACTACTGAAATATTCAAACTCTTGCATTTTAACGAAAAAGGTCCAAGAATGAACTTTGAAACATCAAGAGAATGTAACAGTGACATGGTAAACCACTAGAAAACACTACTGAAATATTCCAACTCTTGCATTTCAACAAAAAAGATCTAAAATGAACCGTGAAACATCAAGAGAATGTACCAGTGATAAGGTAAACCACAACAAAACATTACTGAATTATTCGAACTCTAACATTTCAACAAAATAAAACCCAAAATGAACTTTGAAACATCATGAGAATGTAATAGTGACGTGGTAAACCACTTCAAACACTACTGAAATATTCCAACTCCTACATTTCAAGGAATGAAAAATCTAAAATGAACTTTGAAACATCATGAGAATGTAACAGTGACTAGGTAAACCACAATTAACACTATTGAAATATTCCAACTCTTATATTTCAACGAAAGAAATCCAAAATGAACTTTGAGACATCAAGAGAATGTAGCAGTGATAAGGTAAACCATGAGAAAACACTACTGAAATAATCCAACTCTTGCATTTCAACTAAAATATCCAAAATGAACTTTTGAAACATCAAGAGAATGTAACATTGACATGGTAAACCATGACAAAACGCTACTGAAATATTCCAACTCTTGCATTTCAATGAAAAAGATTCAAAATGAACTTTGAAACATCATGAGAATGTAACAGTGACATGGTAAACCATGAGAAAACATTACTGAAATAATCCAACTCTTGCATTTCAACGAAAAAAAACTAAAATGAACTTTGAGACATCAAGAGAATGTAACAGTGAGAAGGTAAACCATGACAAAACACTACTGAAATATTCCAACTCTTACATTTCAACGAAAATAAAATCCAAAATGAACTTTGAAACATCAAGAGAATGTAAGAGTGACAAGGTAAACCACTATAAAACACTACTGAAATATTCTAACTCTTACATTTCAACAAAAAAAATATAAAATGAACTTTTGAAACATCAAGAGAATGTAACAGTGACAAGGTAAACCACGACAAAACACTACTTAAATAATCTAACTCTTGCATGTCAACGAAAAATATAAAAAATGAACTTTGAAACATCAAGAGAATGTAACAGTAACAAGGTAAACCCCAATAAACACTACTGAAATATTCCAACTCTTGCATTTCAACGAAAAAAAAATCCAAAATGAACTTTGAAACAGCAAGAGAATGTAACAGTGGCTAGGTAAACCACAACAAACCCTACTGAAATATTCCAACTCTTACATTTCAACGACAGAAATCCAAAATGAACTTTGAAACATCAAGAGAATGTAACAGTGACAACGTAAACCACGACAAAACACTACTGAAATAATCTAACTCTTGCTTTTCAACGAAAAAAAAATCAAAAATGAACTTTTAAACATCAAGAGAATGTACCAGTGACAAGGTAAACCACAAAAAAACACTACTGAAATATTCCAACTCCTAAATTTCAAAAAAAAATCCAAAATGAACTTTGAAACATCAAGAGAATGTAACAGTGACAAGGTAAACCACGACAAAACACTACTGAAATATTCCAACTCTTGCATTTCAATGAAAGAAATCCAAAATGAACTTTGAAAAATCAAGAGAATGTAACTGTGACAAGGTAAACCATGACAAAACAGCACTGAAATAATTCAACTCTTACATTTCAACGAAAAATATCAAAAATGAACTTTGAAACATCAAGAGAATGTAACAGTGAGAAGGTAAACCATGACAAAACACTACTGAAATATTCCAACTCTTGCATTTCAACCAAAAAAATCCTATCTGAACTTTGAGACATCAAGGGAATGTAACAATGACAAGGTAAATCACCACAAAACACTACTGAAATATTCCAACTCTTGCATTTCAATGAAAGAAATCTAAAATGAACTCCAACAAATCAAGAAAATGTAACAGTGACAAGGTAAACCACGACAAAACACTACTTAAATTATCCAACTCTTACATTTCAACGAAAAAAATCCAAAATGAACTTTGAAACATCAAGAGAATGTAAGAGTGACAAAGTAAACCACTATAAAACACTATTGAAATATTCCAACTCTTACATTTCAAAAAAAAAATATAAAATGAACTATTGAAAAATCAAGAGAATGTAACAGTGACAAGGTAAACCACGACAAAACACTACTTAAATATTCTAACTCTTGCGTTTCAACGAAAAATATCAAAAATGAACTTTGAAACATCAAGAGAATGTAACAGTAACAAGGTAAACCACAATAAACACTACTGAAATATTCTAACTCTTGCATTTCAACGAAAAAAAAAAATCCAAAATGAACTTTGAAACAGCAAGAGAATGTAACAGTGACTAGGTAAACCACAGCAATCACTACTGAAATATTCTAACTCTTACATTTCAACGAAAGAAATCCAAAATAAACTTTGAAAAGTCAAGAGAATGTAACAGTGACAAGGTAAACCACGACAAAACACTATTGAAATATTCCAACTCTTACATTTCAACGAAAGAAATCTAAAATGAACTCTGAAAAATCAAGAAACTGTAACAGTGACGTGATAACCACGACAAAACACTACTGAAATAATCCAACTCTTACATTTCAATGAAAAAAAAATCCAAAATTAATCTTGAAACATCAAGAGAATGCAAGAGTGACAAGGTAAACCACTATAAAACACTACTGAAACAATCTAACTCTCGCATTTCAACGAAAAAGATCCAAAATAAACTTTGTGACATCAAGAGAATGTAACAGTGACAAGGTAAATCACGACTAAACGCTACTGAAATATTCCAAATCTTGCATTTCAACGAAAGAAATCTAAAATGAACTCTGAAAAATCAAGAAACTGTAACAGTGACATGATAACCACGACAAAACACTACTGAAATAATCCAACTCTTACATTTCAATGAAAAAAAAATCCAAAATTAATCTTGAAACATCAAGAGAATGTAAGAGTGACAAGGTAAACCACTAATAAACACTACTGAAATAATCTAACTCTTACATTTCAACAAAAAAAAAAAAAATCTAAAATGAACTTTGAAACATCAAGAAAATGTAACAGTGACAAGGTAAACCACGACAAAAAACTACAGAAATAATCTAACTCTTGCATTTCAACGAAAAAAAATCAAAAATGAACTTTAAAACATCAAGAGAATGTAACAGTAACAAGGTAAACCGCAACAAACACTACTGAAATATTCCAACTCTTGCATTTCAACGAAAAAAAAATCCAAAATGAACTTTGAAACATCAAGAGAATGTAACTGTGACAAGGTAAACCACAACAAACACTACTGAAATATTCCAACTTTTACATTTCAACGAAAAAAAATCTAACTCTTACATTTCAACAAAAAAAAAATCTAAAATGAACTTTGAAACATCAAGAGAATGTAACAGTGACAAGGTAAACCACGACAAAACACTACAGAAATAATCTAACTCTTGCATTTCAACGAAAAAAAAAATCAAAAATGAACTTTAAAACATCAAGAGAATGTAACAGTAACAAGGTAAACCACAACAAACACTACTGAAATATTCCAACTCTTGCATTTCAACGAAAAAAAAATCCAAAATGAACTTTGAAACATCAAGAGAATGTAACTGTGACAAGGTAAACCACAACAAACACTACTGAAATATTCCAACTTTTACATTTCAACGAAAAAAATCCGAAATGAACTTTGAAACATCAAGAGAATGTAACAGTGATATGGTAAACCACGACGAAACACTACTGAAATAATCCCACTCTTGCATTTCAACGAAGAAATCCGAAATGAACTTTGAAACATCAAGAGAATGTAACAGTGACAAGGTAAACCATGAGAAAACACTACTGAAATAATTCAACTCTTGCATTTCAAGGTAAAAAATCAAAAATGAACTTTGAAAAATCAAGAGAATGTAACAGTGACTAGATAAACCATAACAAACACTACTGAAATAATCTAACTCTTACATTTCAAGGAAAGAAAAAATCTAAAATGAACTTTGAAACATCAAGAGAATGTAACAGTGACTAGATAAACCACAACAAACACTACTGAAATATTCCAACTCTTACATTTCAACGAATGAAAAATCTAAAATGAACCTTGAAACATCATGAGAATGTAACAGTGACAAGGTAAACCATGAGAAAACACTACTGAAATAATCGAACTCTTGCATTTCAACGAAAAGGATCCAAAATGAACTTTGAAAGATCAAGAGAATGTAACAGTGACAAGGTAAACCACAACAAACGCTACTGAAATATTCCAACTCTTGCATTTCAACGAAAAAAATCCAAAATGAACTTTGAAACATCATGAGAATGTAACAGTGATATGGTAAACCACGACAAAACACTAGTGAAATAATCTAACTCTTGCATTTCAACGAAAAAAAAAATCAAAAATGAACTTTGAAAAATCAAGAGAATGTAACAGTGACTAGGTAAACCACAAAGAACACTACTGAAATATTCCAACTCTTACATTTCAAAGAAAGAAATATCTAAAATGAACTTTGAAACATCATGAGAATGTAACAGTGACTAGGTAAACCACAACAAACACTACTGAAGTATTCCAACTCTTACATTTCAACGAAATAAATCCAAAATGAACTTTGAAACATCAAGAGAATGTAACAGTGACAAGGTAAACCATGAGAAAACACTACTGAAATATTCCAACTCTTGCATTTCAACGAAAAGGATTCAAAATGAACTTTGAAACATCATGAGAATGTAACAGAGACATGTTAAACCACGAGAAAACACTACTGAAATAATCCAACTCTTGCATTTCAACGAAAAAGATTTGAAATGAATTTTGAAACATCAAGAGAATGTAACAGTGACATGGTAAACCACGAGAAAACACTACTGAAATATTCCAACTCTTGCATTTCAACGAAAAATATTTGAAATGAACTTTGAAACATCAAGAGAATGTACTAGTGACAAGGTAAACCACAACAAAGGAGACAGGGGGAGGGGGAGAGGGGAGGGTAGTGGGGCTCTTTGGAGCTAAGGGCCCTTTGGGGGCCCGGGGGGTCTTTT
Organism: Artemia sinica; assembly: GCA_027921565.1. Lineage (NCBI taxonomy): Eukaryota > Metazoa > Arthropoda > Branchiopoda > Anostraca > Artemiidae > Artemia > Artemia sinica. Next base: position 52,828,432 of record CM051256.1, on the reverse strand, counting down.
GGGGCTCGGGGGGCTTTTGGGGGTCCGGGGGCCCTTTTTGGGCTCGGGGGGCCTTTGGGGGCCGGGGGCCCTTTGGGGGCAGGGGGCCTTTGGGGGCCCGGGGGACCCTTTGGGGTTGGGGTAGGGGACCTCACAACACTGTTCAAATGGAACTTGTGTATTATAACGACCACAGAGTTTCACCCAAAATCATCTTCTAAATCATCTTCTAAAATCATCTTCTAAAATGTCTCAAACTGTTTCGCCCAAATCATCTTCTAAAATGTCTCAAACAGTTTCGCTCAAATAATCCCTAAATGTAATTCCTGCTTATTCCTTTTGTTTTGGCATCCCTGCACTGTCACATTTGAAATTCCCAGGAAAAAATTCCCGCGTTAATCTCTTCATCTTTAAGGTGTTCCTAGCTACACTATTAAGGTTTCGATAGAATATTTATTTATCGCTAAGCTTAATGACCAGAGAAGCAATATTTCAAAAATAGAATATTCATTTATCTCTGTCACTAAAGACCATTTATCTCTCAGACCTAAAGACCAAAGAAGCCATATTGTTTCTTAATTCCCCTTTCGTGGATCAATAATTCCCCTCTATTATGCAAATCAATTTCTCAAAAATCTAGTTCCCCTAGTCATTGACCCGTTAGTGGAGATACATTCTTTTGATAACCGAATTATGTACTGATCGGAGTCGTTAGGGCCTCCCTACTCATATCAGACAAAGTTTATGTACTTGAGGATGGTTTGAAGGTACTACCACACGGTCACTATTTAATTTCAGACCGAGTTGAATGGGTAGAGTATAGAAAACAACTCGGTCTAGAAAAATTAACTTAAATTCTTTAATGGTACAAGGTGGGTGGTGGGTGTTTAATTTTTTTTTAATTAATAAATTTTCAATATGTGTGGCAGAGCAGTTACTTCTTCTTAATTTTCAGTATACATAGTTATTTAATGCCCCCTCCAGCCCCGGCCCCGGCCGCCGCAGCCGTGCTTCCTGGCCGCCACAGGCTGTCGCAGGGGCCGCCTCCGGGGGATGGGGGACCCCATTTCAAATTAAAAATGTTGTAAATAAAAAATGTGATAGTATTTCAAGTGTATTTTCCTAGTGCCTATTTAAAATAAATATTGTATTTCTTTCTTATAAATAAATAAAAAAAAGAAGTGTATTTATTAAATATAAAGTGCTTTTTTCCTAGTGCTTATTTAAAATAAATGTTTACGTTTTTGTTATAAATAAATAAATAAAAAAAAAGAAAAAAAGAAGTGTATTTCGCTTGTTTAAAGTGCCTTTTTCTAATTGTATTATTTGTAAAGTGCTGCTACTTTTATGCACAGTTTATAGAGTTATCCAGTAAGTTTATCGCAGATCATTTCTGGTCTTCATTCTCGGTACGAACAAAAAGCTCCTCCCACTTCGTTCTGCATTAGCGGGTTAGTCTGTTTCCGTCAATAAATGAGAAATGGTTACAAAGTGCATTATTCGTAATAGCGGGTTTCCTCTTGTTTCCGATTGTTTCGCATCTGACTTGTCTACCCGTGAAAAGATTTGATGCTGCTTATGTTTCTATCTGCAAAAACGTTCTCTGGAGCACTCGCACCTTGGTCCGGGTTTTTATAATGGGTGAGATAGGGAAAGATCATACTGGATAATTATATAAACTGTGCTCATATGTTAATAATAAAAGAAAATATGATTCCTTATTGATTTTGTTCTCATTATTCTTGAACGGAGCAGTAATAGGGAAATTATTTAGTCATTATACATCTATAGTCTACAGTAAGTTGTTGGTGAGTTGTTGAAGGGAACAGCAATATGTATCAATTTAAAACACCATTCAGATCATTTGTGTGTGGTCCATCAAAACGACACTCTCAGGCAAAACGACACTCTTAACTAAAATAACGAAAAATTGCCAAAGAATGCTTATAGAAAAGCCGAAAAAATCTACTATGGCTACCGTATTTGCCAGGAGTCATACGATAAAATAAAAGCAATTGCTAGATCGGGCGTGCAGATACAATTCATACAGGGACATGATGTTTTCAACATTATTAAACCAAACTCTTGGTTGATTATTGACGATTTACCTGAATTTATTGAACAATGGTCCCAGGAAATGCTACAATTGTTTACCGTTCGCTCTCATTATGAACAGATTTCCATTACTCTAGTTCTACACAATCTCTTTCAACAGAGCAAATGTATGCGAACATTTGCTTTGAACTGCACCTACTATATCATCTACAGAGTTGTTCGTGATTCTAGCTTGCTAATAACTCTCAATAAACAAATGTACCCCGGCGCCCCCAAATTTCTGCTTTCAGCCTACAATCAGGCAACTAATAAACCTTACGGCTACATCCTATTCGATCTTAATCAAAATACACCCGAGGATCTACGTGTAGTCACAGATATTTTTGACAATGAAATTACAGTATATCTTCCCGCGAAAAGTAAAAAAGGCTATTAGTTGCCATCATGACACTGAAGAAACTACATGAAAATAAACATTTATTTTCCGTTCTAAGCACTTGAAAACCCCCACTTAGGAAAGCCATACTTAAACATGATATTGACAATGATTTTATTAATCTAATATCTGAACTTTGTTTAAATTTAACCGAGGGTAATGTTCAACTGCCAGAAGTAGTTAATTAACAGGCAAAGCAACATCGTTCCATTGTACGTGCATTGGCCTGTAAAAAGAACGAAAAGAATTTTAAAAGGAAACGTCTTCTTCAAGCGGGTGGTAGCTTTTTTACACTTTTACTGCCAATAATTGCAGGACTTGTAAACAGTTTTCTCTAAATGGCTAAACCCTATAAATTGACTCCAATAGAACTCGCTCTCTCATCCTTGGAACACTTTGAGGACAATCTGAGTAAATTCATTGACAATGAGAATATTGAGGATGATAAAAAAACTACTTTTACTTGAAGATGCACTTTGCCGAGTGGACAAACACAAGCCCTATCGTGCGAGACCCAGTGACAATGTGAGTGTCATTGACCACAAAAAAGAACCATCTCCTCAGGATTCTATTGCTACTGCTGCTGGTACACAATTGAAGAAGGATGAATTGGATTCAATGGTGTTGAGCATTGGAAATCTAATGCCACACTCATATCGTGAACAAAGTAAATGACTCATAAAATACCTCATGGAAAGTGGTCAAGATCATATTCAAGTTGATAGCAATGGGAATGGGATTATAATTCAAGGCAAGAGCTATAATCTACTTGATTTAATCTTTGATATGGTTACAAATCTTAAAGGATTTTTATCATTTGACAGTCATCTATACAACTTTCTAAATACATTAAACTTCCCAAAAAGCGTCATTAGAAATAGGCAAATTCTAAAAAAATTAAAATAACATCCTCCATCCTCATCAACAACATTAAAACATGAAGAAAAGGAAGAAGAAGATTTTAAATGAATCTTTGAAAATACTAGCACTCCTAATTGAAACATTGATTTGACAATGAGGAGGAGGAGGAGCACACCGCTGATAGCTAGACAAAAGTGAAGACGTATCAAGCCAACGTCACTACCACCACCATCATCACCCACTAGTATGCAAAAGGGTAGTGGACGTTACACTACGTGTTTACGTTCAAAATGGTTGAAGTTCTGAAACATGTTTATGAAAATATTGGTGAAGTGGGGAGTTTAAGTTCACCCACCACTCTTTTCAAAGTCACTGGTGTTCACACTAAAATTTTACAAGACTATCTACAAAATGAATCAAGTTACACTCTACATAGAAATCACAGGCTTCGTTCTAATCATTATCGAAAAACTAAAGCCTTTCCCCCCTACATATAATGCAAGCAGATCTCTTAACTCTAGATGAGATTCAAAGGCGTCACAATACACCGTACAAGTACATTCTACTTGCAATCAGTGTTTTTAGTTGCTATGCATATGACATTCCACTGCAGTCAAAGAGAGGTGTTGAAGTTACTCAGGCTATAGAAAGTATTTTCGAACAAGATTCATATAAAAAATTCAAACGGATCGGGGTAGTGAATTTGTTAATCCCCATGTCGAAAAAGTACTAATGAAATATAATACAATGCTCTGTCATAGTCATAGTCCTATAAAGGCTTCATTGGCTGAACGATTGATAAGAACTATTCGACTTTTAATTTCAAGATATTGCACATTGAAAAATACACCTGCTTTTATTCATAATTTAGATAAAATCATGTTGATTTATAATCAACGACCCTATCGATCATTGTCCAACTCAACCCCAACGGAAGTTCATCATTCTGAGCATGATATATTTGATACTTTTCTTGAACAATATTCCAATGAAACGATTGTGAAGAAAAAATCCAATGTTGGTGATACTGTTCGAATTAATAGAACAACTAATGTTTTTGAAAAGGGTAATTACTTGTGGTCCACTGAACTTTTTAAAGTGGCAAAAATACTAGACTCCAAACCCATAACTTATCGTCTGAGAGATACCAAAGATGAAGAGATTGTTGGCGGCTTTTATGACTATGAACTACAAAAGGTTAAAAATAATAGTGAAATCTATCAAATTGAAAAGATATTAAAGACTCGCACTCGTAGGGGTAAGAAACAGTTACTTGTTCGGTGGCTAGGATACAACTCTGATTTTGATTCTTGGATCAGTGTTGAATATATTGACAATTCCCAATGATTTTTATGTAACATTTATGTCCAACGTCTCCGATCCTCTCTACAATGACTTGAATAAGACAAGTTATTTTTGGACGAAACTCTCCCCCAAAATCAAATTCGATGACGGAAAGTATGAAGTGGCTCTTGTCGACTGTATTCTCAAAAATACCTATGGTATCCTGAGAAAGGATCGCGTGTATGATATAAAAGTTATACCATTCGATTGGTCACTCTTTTTCGAGTATGAATGGGTTGAAGCACTTAAATCTAGTGAATATCCATATGTCACATTGAAATATAAAGAGTATGGTACTATGACGGATTTGTGTCGTACAATCAATAGAAAAATCTCTTATCGTAGGAATGGTACATTCCATTTTAATTATTCAATGGAACACGATAGGATTTACATTACCTCACCTGTTGACACTGAAATGATTCATCTCCATGATAATCTGAGAGATGTTCTTGGCTTTAAACAGAATATGATCAGTGGTAAAAACGCTGGCACTGTTAGCGGGATGGATCATGTTATTTTTGGTGATTATCCACCTGGTTTCGCCTCGGGCTCATGCATATTTCTTTATGCATCCTTTGTGGCAACATCGAAAGTTGGTAATTGAAATGTCCCCCTCCTACGTGTTCTTGAACGAAAAACAACCCATGAACTAGTTCATCACTATAATATAAAGCATCTTCAGTATGTTCCTGTAAACACTTCGTATTTGGAACTTTGTCAGTTAACACTAAGAAGTGAATTGGGTGATCCTCTATTAATAACAAAAGGTTTAGCTGTGATTACATGTCATTTTTGACCCATCGTAACCACTGCCAAAATGAACAATAGAAAAATTCCATTTGTCTGTCCTGATATTGACTGCTATGTTGGTGCTCTGAGTCCACGTCAAATAGGTAATGGATTGGACTATTACAAGGGGCATACTACAATGTCTGGCTATGGTCTTGGTAGCTGGTTTGCTAGACTATTTCGTTCTGCACTACCCCTTGCCAGAAAATATCTTGTACCTGCTGCATCAAATTTTGCTTCCTCAACACTACAGAACTGGGGGTCGGTCAAAAATTTCAAGGAGAGTGTTAAAGAAAACATTAGATCTTCAGCTAGAGCCGTTGGTGAGCAATTAAAATCTCAGCAAAATGGGAAGGGATTAAAAATGATGCGTGGGCATCATTCACTCATCAGTTTCTACCCAGGCGAGAAGCGAAGGACATCAACAATGACTTTGAGGAATAAAAATAAGAAGACCAATAAGAAGAAGAAGAAAAAAAGATTGTTAGATCAAAGAAGGATTTCTTCTCTTAAGATGACCTATCTCCCCCACAAGGAATCGCATCCATCAATCAGCTCCTCATTGAATCTATTTAATACTGAAAATGTTGATGTCAGTATCAGGTATGGCTACTATGAACAATTTCATCCTCAACAACCCCTCTCGGAAAATATACACTTTCAGATATTTTCCAATGAAGGCTATTTCATTGATTTACCATCAACATTTATTGATCTAAATGTTGCGGCGAAGAAAAAGTCAGACAATACAACTCCAACTGCTGCCGATGATCTGTCCTATGAAAACTGTATCCTACAAAACTTATTCAAACAAATTAATGTATTTATTAATGGAGCATTGGTGAGCACTAGCAATAATTTATCCAACTATGTAAGCTACATACAATTTATGATGATGATACAAAAGGCATATAAGGAGTTGAGACGACAGTCATTGGGCTATAAATATCCATCAGGTGTTGATACTGACGGTGAGTTAACTGCTACAATGACCCAGGAGTATCATCTAGTTGGAAAATTAAATCATGAGATATTCAATATATCCCAATGGTTACCCCCCAATGTCAAGATTGACATAAAGTTACAACTAGCCTCATCGAATTTCATTTTGAGAAAAACACTTGCTGCAGCACCTGATGCAAATTTCATTATCACTTCGGCAATTCTTCATGTTCGAAAACAACAGGTTATGAGCTCTGTTGCATTGGCAGTGGAAAAGCTAAGAGCCAATGGTAACAACATTAAACTTCATGTCCCCCATAGGATCACCATCAACGTTACATTGCCACTGGCTCTCGCAGTTATACCGATTCATTATTTATCAATGGAGAAATCCCATCAAAACTCACTTTGGCCTTTGTGAAGAGCGCCAGTGCCGTTGAATTCTGGACTGCACCCCCCCCCCCCCGTGATTTTAATTTTTTTGGCATATCTAGCCTTGCATGCAAAGAGAATGGAATCCCACTGTACACTCTATCATTCGATAAAAATCCTACAGAACTGTGTATGAGTTGACAATGCAATCCCTAGATCATGATTCACAACTATTTGAAAATGGAATTACCGATTTAATGTTTTCCCAAAAATTCATGGTGTAATTGTTTTGGACCTGTCTGGCACCCAGGATATGAGCATAATGCGAACGGGGAATGTACGTTTAGAGTGTACATTTGCCGATGCTTTGACTGAGAGTATCACGCTAATATCACTGAGTCAATTTGAAACCTATTGGGAAATCATACCCGACGGCAGTGTTCTACTAGACCTAGCACCATGAACACAAACCAAATAATTAGCGTATTTAATATGGATTTATACGTGTCCCAGTACAAGTCCTATTGCATACCATCGGACTTAATTGAAAAAATCCCAAGTTTTAACAATACCCTAATCATTGTTAATAGCAGTCCATCGACTTTGAAGACAGCTCATTGGCTATGCATCTTTCAAACAGCGAAGAATATCGAATTTTTTGATCCTCTTGGCCCATCATATAAATTCTACACTCCACACATCAACAAGTTTATTGAGAGCAGTGGGAAAACTAGTATTCAAAATCAGAGGAGAGTACAGGATTTAACGACTAAGACATGCGGCTTTCATGCACTACTCTTTTTCATGTTCAGATGTCGTGGCTATACCTACAAGCAGTTTCTTAGCATTTACGTTGACTTTCCTCGATTGAACGACTTTCTAGTGGAAAATATACTTTCAAGCGCGTTTAATATTGATTTTAGAGCCCTACGAATAAAATGTTCTAAAAATGTATGTAAAATTGTTTATTAATAAAAATAGTGTATATACATGATAACAAACGGCTTTTCTACTCTTTAGATTTCATCTTCTACTACGTATAGGTATCTGTCGAGAACAACTAATGCAGGTAGATTGTCTGAATTCACTATATACTGATCCTGATGTGCTGCAATGTCAGGGTCACATTTTCTACTGTATAATGTAACTTCACTCTTATCATATCTCTTTTTATAGTCAATGATACTATTCTAATTCATTTTGTAAAATTCGCATGTTTCAATTTGCTTATTTGAAGCAATGTCACATACAGTGTCCTTAAGTGGTGAATCACATTCCGTAACAGCCAAATAAAAATCAGTAGGCTAATAATCATAGTAGCCATTGTCTTCACAACGATGACGTGGAAACCAAATTCTTTTGTTGTTCCAACAGTTGAATCGTACACCTGGCTCCTCCTCCCAGAATAATCTAAAGCAACGACGATGCCAATCTTTTAGCAATAAACTAAGATCACGTTTAGGATTCTTTCCAATCATACCAGGATATTTATTCTCCCACTGATTACATTTATCATAGTGGCAATTAGAGCATAGGTGTCATCTAGGATGAGTGTCATACACCCCTTCAAGACAGGAATTACATCCTTTAATTTGTACAGCATATCCTCTATGGAATTTACAGGGGTTGCATAATATGCACTTTTCATCATACTCATCAATCATTGTACAATTCTCACGTGATGACCAACTGCCCAGTGTATACATGCATAGTGGACATATATGGAACATTTTTTCATGTGTTGACACTCTCACCACCAAAACGGAACTGAGCTACGATCAACAAATTGAGTGAGATAGAGAGAGAGGAGTAAATCCTACTTGAACATCATCTTTCTTATGAAAAAAGTCTTAAATTTCCAAGCTAGTGTGTGTGTTTAAAAGCAAATCCCCAATATCATTTTGTCTTGTCGTGATTAATATGTCAATAAATTGTGTAAATGCCTTTGGACCACGACGTAAAAGCTTCATGCGATAGTCTAATGATGGAGAATCACTTTTCATTATATCGACAAGCATTCCATGAGAAAATATCTTCCTTTGAACTGATAAATCCAGAAAATCATCATGTAGAATCAAACGTTTTCCCATAAACACAAGATAATCATCATCTAGAATCAAACATTTTTCCATAAACACAAGATTCCCCATGGTTTTCTCTTTCTCAAATCTATCCATTTTTTAGAGTCCTAACACTCTCATAACCAACTTCAGAGTAACCATGATTCTTTTTCTACTTTTAAAAATATACGCTAACCTACTATAGAAAAATATCTTCGATTTAGAAACAATTTTTATTGAATATAATTACAACAATAATAGTCACTGATTCAATCTATTTTCCTCGATATATTTCACTAGTGTATCTAATGCAGCTTGAAGTCTATTTATTTGCGCAATGTTCAGTTTCGCCGCAAAGCATAATTGCTCCTCCAATTTAAATTTGCTCAATGATATTACATATCTAGCATACATATCGTCCCATTCAAGGCTTAGTCTACATCCACGTGTTATTTCCACTGCCACGTTTGGTACTCTCGCCCTTGTATCATTGCTGCTACCTGCTCCACCATCAAGTTCCAATAGTGTAAATGTACCACTCATTTTCTTTGTTAATAATAATAAAGTGCTCTCTCTCTGAATTTAATTCTCTTACTAATATGAACTACAATGTAAATCACTCCTTATATTTGGATCCAATTACTAATCAAGTTACCGTATATGGAGTCCCGTTAGTAGAAACATATCTGATTGGCCCAGAAAATGGGTGTTGCCTCAGAAACAAGTCTGCTAAGGCATATACCAGTCGTAGTATTAGATGAATGACCGTGGTAAGACATATTATGCAGTCACTTGTCGGATATATAGATGCCTGCCCGTGGTAAGACATATTACGCAATCACTGGCTGGACCAGCATGTAGGATACTACTTGCGTTTGGGGAAATGCTGGGCATGGAAGGGGTGTTAGTTGCCTTCCAATCACTTTCGACTATGAAAAAGGGAACTAGCCATAGCCCTTTCTGAAGTTTCTACGACAACGCTTTTTATAAAAACCTTATATGCCCCCAGGGCATAATTTACAACTCTTGCCCTGAGGGCTGTGGGGGGGGCTGTTATACTCATAGACCTAATTTCTTGAATTTTCAACTACATTGAACAAAATGGCTGTCTCAAAATTTTCATTGGATGTGGTTTGGGAAAAGGTGGGCATGAGAGGGGGGTTAGTTGCCCTCCAATCACTTTTGACTATTAGAAAGGGCACTAGCCCTTTGAATTTCCAATCGAATGAGTCCTTTTTGAAGTTTCTAAGACAAAGCTTTCTATAAAATTTGTATGCCCCCAGGGCAAAACTTACAACCCTTGCCCTGAGGGCTGTGGTGGAGTGTCCTCCTCAAAAACATAATTTCTATCTGGAAATCAACTACGCTGAACAAAATGGCTAACTCAAAATTTTTATTTGATGTTTTTGGGGAACTGGTGGGCGAGAAAGGGGTGTTAGTAGTAGTATCTATGTAGGGAATATGAAGCCTACATTCAGCCCTACAAGAATATGCAGCGTAGCTTCACGTGCATATTGCAAAAAGCGACCAATCCTTTACCTATAAAGTGGTCAAACACGCTTTGAGAGTATGGTTGTGATTGTATAAGACAACCAGACTGGCTTTTTGTTATTGATATCAACTGTACAAGAATATGCAGCGTAGCTTCACGTGCACATTGCTAAAAAGCTGGCAAACCTTTACCTATAAAGTGGTCAAACACGTTTTGAGAGTATAGTCGAGATTGTATACACGTGGACATTTTAAAAAGCGAGATATTTATTATAAATTTGGAACAATATCAATCTTTGGAAATGGTTAACGATAACAAACATGTTTTCAACCAGATGGGTTTTTGAAGCACATTCAGCATGGCGTGTTTTATTTTTTTCTTTTTTTGGCAATTGACGTTTTTTCTGATAACAAGTACCATTCATTGCGATCATAGCTCTAAAAAAAAGGTTTAGCATTTGCGAATTGGATCGTATGAAGGTGGAGAAAAAAGGGGGTTTAGCATTTGCGAATTGGACTGTACGAATGATCTTATTTGAATAATAGGGGAAAAAACAGAGCTGGATAACATTCGCGAATTGGATCGTATGAAGGTGGAGAAAAAAAAGAGTTAAACTGATTAGCAGTTAAGGTAACCCCGAAGAGCTTGTTAACTCAGGCAATTTATTATAAATTTGAGACAACATCCATATATGAAAGTGGTTAACGATGATAGAATGACATTGTGAGTTGACCTAGCTTTACCTCAACGATGTGTTCTGTATAATACACAAGTGGTGTTTGAACAGTGTTGTCAACTTAAAATAGGGTCTAACGTTAAGTATACTAAAAAGATGATACTAAGAGAGATGTAGATGGCAAGAAAAGAATTTTAATAACGGATAGCTTTACTTCTTCGATGTGTTCTGTATAATACACAAGCGGTGGGGTGATGGCAGCGGGGTGTCTTAGAGTACTTATAGTGCTGTACTGTGGGCCGAATTGCTTGCGACAAAACCTGAATGAATGAGTTGAAATAAAAGTTTTAACTAGAAATGGCTGAAAAGTGTTTTGGGGGAGATGGATTAATGGCAGAAGGATGTCTTAGCGTAGTTATAGTGTAATAGTGGGGGGCCAATTTCTAGCGAAAAACCCCAAATGAATGAGTTGAAATAAAATTTTTAACGAGAAATGGCTGGAAAATGTTTTGGGGGAGATGGGTTGATGGCAGAAGGATAGGTGTGTGTTGTCTGAAACCTATGATTTGGTTTGGGTGGTTTGCTATTTTGGACTTTTCTGAGCTAGGTTTTTTAGTATTTCGTAGGTCTGTGTTGTCTGAAACTTATGATTTGGGATGTGTAGTTTGCTATTTTTGACTTTGCTGAGCTAGTTCTCCTAGTATTTCGTAGGTGTGTGTTGTCTGAAACTTATGATTTGGGGATATGTAAATTACTATTTCGGTCTTTTCTGAACTAAGGTTTCTTAGTATTTCGTAGGTGTGTGTTGTCTGAAACTTATGATTTGGGGGTGTAATTTGCTATTTCCGACTTTTCTTAGCCAGATTTCTTAGTATTTCGTAGGTGTGTGTTGTCTGAAACCTATGATTTGGGATCTTTAGTTTGCAATATCCTGCTTTTCTGAGCTAGGTTTCATAGCCTTTTGTAGGTATGTGTTGTCTGAAACCTATTATTTGGGATGTTATTTGGGCTTTTCAGAGCTAGGTTTCTTAGTCTCTCCTAGGTGTGTGTTGTCTGAAACCTACAATTTGGGGTGGGTAGTTTGCTATTTCTGGCTTTTCAGAGCTAGGTTTCTTAGTCTCTCATAGGTGTGTGTTGTCTGAAACCTACAATTTGGGGTGGGTAGTTTGCTATTTCTGGCTTTTATGAACTAGGTCTCCTAGTATTTCGTAGGTGTGTGTTGTCTGAAACTTATGATTTGGGGTATGTAAATTACTATTTCGGGCTTTTCTGAGCTAAGATTTCTTAGTATTTCGTAGGTGTGTGTTGTCTGAAACTTATGATTTGGGATGTTTAGTTTGCTATTTTTGACTTTGCTGAGTTAGGTTTCTTAGCCTTTCATAGGTGTGTGTTGTCTGAAACTTATGATTTGGGATGTGTAGTTTGCTATTTTTGACTTTGCCGAGCTAGGTTTCTTAGTATTTCGTAGGTGTGTGTTGTCTGAAACTTATGATTTGAGATGTGTAATTTGCTATTTCCGGCTTTTATGAGCTAGGTCTCCTAGTATTTCGTAGGTGTGTGTTGTCTGAAACTTATGATTTGGGGTATGTAAATTACTATTTCGGGCTTTTCTGAGCTAAGGTTTCTTAGTATTTAGTAGGTGTGTGTTGTCTGAAACTTATGATTTGGGGTGGGTAGTTTGCTATTTCTGGCTTTTCAGAGCTAGGTTTCTTAGTCTCTCATAGGTGTGTGTTGTCTGAAACCTACAATTTGGGGTGGGTAGTTTGCTATTTTTGGCTTTTATGAGCTAGGTCTCCTAGTATTTCGTAGGTGTGTTTTGTCTGAAACTTATGATTTGGGGTATGTAAATTACTATTTCGGGCTTTTCTGAGCTAGATTTCTTAGTCTTTCGTTGGTGTGTGTTGTCTGAAACTTATGATTTGGGATGTGTAGTTTGCTATTTTTGACTTTGCTGAGTTAGATTTCTTAGCCTTTCATAGGTGTGTGTTGTCTGAAACTTATGATTTGGGATGTGTAGTTTGCTATTTTTGACTTTGCCGAGCTAGGTTTCTTAGTATTTCGTAGGTGTGTGTTGTCTGAAACTTATGATTTGAGATGTGTAATTTGCTATTTCCGGCTTTTATGAGCTAGGTCTTCTAGTATTTCGTAGGTGTGTGTTGTCTGAAACTTATGATTTGAGGTATGTAAATTACTATTTCGGGCTTTTTTGAGCTATGGATTCTTAGTATTTCGTAGGTGTGTGTTGTCTGAAACTTATGATTTGGGGTGGGTAGTTTGCTATTTCTGGCTTTTCAGAGATAGGTTTCTTAGTCTCTCATAGGTGTGTGTTGTCTGAAACCTACAATTTGGGGTGGGTAGTTTGCTATTTTTGGCTTTTATGAACTAGGTCTCCTAGTATTTCGTAGGTGTGTGTTGTCTGAAACTTATGATTTGGGGTATGTAAATTACTATTTCGGGCTTTTTTGAGCTATGGATTCTTAGTATTTCGTAGGTGTGTGTTGTCTGAAACCTATAAAAATAAACTATTTCCGTAAAATCTGAGCTAATAAGGGTTTTTGACCGTAAACTCTAGTTTTGTGTAAGAAAATTATGGAAAATACATTTCGTTGACTCATAGGTGAAACTTAAGTCCAGTTATGGATCGAAAAATAAACTATTTCTATAAAATCTGAGCTAATAAGGGTTTTTGACCGTAAACTATAGTTTTGTAAGAAAATTATGGAAAATACAATTCTCTGGTTCAAATGTGAAACTTAAGTCCAGTAATGAATCGAAAAATAAACTATTTCTGTAAAATCTGAGCTAATGAGGGTTTTTGACCGTAAACTCTAGTTTTTTTGTAAGAAAATTATGGAAAATACAATTCTCTGGTTCAAATGTGAAACTTAAGTTCATTTTGGATCGAAAAATAAAACTATTTCCGTAAAATCTGAGCTAATGAGGGTTTTTGACCGTAAACTCTAGTTTTTTGTAAGAAAATTATGGAAAATACAATTCTCTGGTTCAAATGTGAAACTTAGGTCCAATTTTGGATCGAAAAATAAAACTATTTCCGTAAAATCTAAGCTAAAAAGGGTTTTTGACCGTAAACTCTAGTTTTTTTTGTAAGAAAATTATGGAAAATACAATTCGTTGGCTCATCGGTGAAACTTAAGTCCAGTTATGGATCGAAAAATAAACTATTTCTATAAGTCTGAGCTAATAAGGGCTTTTGACCGTAAACTCTAGTTTTTTGTAAGAAAATTATGGAAAATACCATTCTCTGGTTCAAATGTGAAACTTAAGTCCAGTTATGAATCGAAAAATAAACTATTTCTGTAAAATCTGTGCTAATAAGGGTTTTTAACCGTAAACTCTAGTTTTTTGTAAGAAAATTATGGAAAATACAATTCTCTGGTTCAAATGTGAAACTTCAGTCTATTTTTGGATCGAAAAATAAAACTATTTCCGTAAAATCTGAGCTAAAAAGGGTTTTTGACCGTAAACTCTAGTTTTTTTTGTAAGAAAATTATGGAAAATACAATTCTCTGGTTCAAATGTGAAACTTCAGTCTATTTTTGGATCGAAAAATAAAACTATTTCCGTAAAATCTAAGCTAATAAGGGTTTTTGACCGTAAACTCTAGTTGTTTGTAAGAAGCTTGTTAACTCAGGCAATTTATTATAAATTTGAGACAACATCAATCTATGAAAGTGGTTAAGGGGCGACCATACTTGAAGCGACCTTCCTATCTCTCCCATAGTAAGTGTTTTGAGTTTGTCTGACATTAATAGTTGAGGCAGTTAGGCGGTCTCAGTGTTTTCTAATAGAACAGAATCAGGTGAACATTTTGATTTAGCAAAATGCTAAAGCCGACACCTATTTTTCCTGAAATCCCAAAAAAACTCGAAAACCTATTTTGAGTTTGCCTGCAAGATCGCTGCAGTCAATATTGTCGTAATTGATACTTAAAAATGCAGCGAAAAATATTCTATTGAAGCGGTAGCAGCATATTTTTATAAAAAAAACACTTGCTGACTGCAGTCCCTTCAAATACTTTACATACCAACGTTTCAAATTGCTTATCACCCGACAAAGAGCCTAAAATACTTGGAATCAAACGGATATGGGCGCATAAATTATGCTGAGGGGGTTAACGCTTCCTTTTGTTCAAAAGCGGTCAGTTTGACTTTGATTTAGTGAAGCTTTAGCTCTTGAAATGATTTATTTGGTGTGTATAATTTGAAAGCGTTAGCTTGAGAGTTGGACATTCGACAAATTGTGCGAATAAGTTGGATGTACTGGGAAATTGTGAATTCAACAATCAAGTTTGACAACTATGGGGAAAAAGAGAAATAAGCGTGGGTTGGGTTTGCCAAATGTTAAGGCCCATCGTGAAAAATTGAAATTAGCCTACCGTGCAAGAGGTAGGGCGAGTTTACCTAAGTATTTGTTCCAGCATTTGATGTTAGACCCAATTCCAAAAGAGTCAAGTTTTGGAAAAGGATCAAGTTCAAGTTCTGCAAACCCCCCTACCGAACTAATTGAGCCGATGAAAACTATCACTTCTGGACGAAATCTACAATCGGAACTGCTCAAAGGTTCGCGCTGGATTGTTGACCTGCCGTATCTTCTTGAGAATTACGAGAAGCTCGTGATTGGCCACATGTGAGTTTCTTTGTTTATTTTAGGTCCTCTAATGAATGCTAGTAGCCTACAAGGAACTGCTATAGCTTATGTGGTAGTTCCTTGAATAATATTGAGCCAGTTATATTGTAACTAGTCCCCAGTTCTATTATAAGTTCCATATCTATTGTATCAATTATAACTAGTCAATAATATTTGATAGTTCCAGGCCCGTCATTTCAGCTTTTTCAGGGGGGGGGGGCAAGCCACTTCGGTAAAAATCATGGAAATATTTTCGGCCCGCAGGGCCGAAACCGTCACCAAAATTTAGTATTTTAGCTGGATTTCTCGAGCTACATACGACCAGGTGCCTAATTTTAGGTTTTGGGGGAGGGGATGGGCGAGGGCCTATGTGCATTATACGGTTAATGGGCTTTAGGTCAGTGGCATTTATTTCGAATATTTATGATTTGTTTAAGAAAGATATTAATATTACCTGGAAAGGCTACCCCAGCTCTCATCCTGCCAGAATCATGATTCATTATTTGCTATTTTTATATCTTTTCTACCAAGAAGTGCCAGAAGAGTTCGTCACATTAAGAAGTATATTTTCCTTATATTTGCTTTCAGGACACCCATTTTACAGTCATAAATAAAACCTAATATTATAGCATTTGATTCAATTTGATTTTGCCGCGGAGCGGAAAAATTTTCTGAAATCCGCATTATGAACTGTCATTTTTCTTGCATTTTTCTCTATTATCAAAGCACTTTCGAGCCCGAGAAGGGTTGAAAATATGATTACTCTAGCTAAATCCCTGGGTGGAAGAGCAGTTTGTTTATACATATGTAATTGCTATGAGAAAAGATGAAAAAAGAAATCGACAAAATCCTATGCACCAAATCATCTTTTTTGTTGCCTGAATTGCATGGCCTTTTCAAAAGAAGAATTTACAAAATAAAGAAAAAAGAGAATATTTTCGGGGTGTCCTGCACAGAGCACTACAAGAAACTGACAGCAGTCTGAAAAGAAACCAAACAAACCAAGGATCGGAGATAGAAAGATTACCAAAGATGGATGGAAATTGCAAGATTTTTGCAGCATTACTTTAAGGATGTTTTGCGTTAAAATAAATCGAAAGACTCAGGGTGGGGGCAGCCCACCTCCCCAAATGACAGGCCTGATTAAAACGCTTGAGAAGCAGATCTTAAATAAGAAATGAACACATGTATATCTATTTTATTTTGCTTACTTTGAGACTAGCTTCTATTTACTAGATGCTTATTTTTAAGATGAGAATTCTTATTTAGAAAGTGCTAGGAGCTTCGAAGTCTGCAATTTGGTTGGCAAAGATACATTTTTCCAATTCAATTTCGAAATGAGGCATGTTTTTTAAATCCAAAATTAACTTAGAAGCCTAAGAACCCAAAAATTGACCAATAGAATGGGCTCAGAACTATCGGATATTGAATAAACGCCAGGCTATTTCAGCAAGCAAAGTGGTAAATGCAATAACAATTGGGTACATTAAGAAGAATTAGGACTAAAAACAATTTTTTTCTAGAATCAAGGGGAGGAGGGGAAATGCCCCCTCCCCTGCACCCCCCAATTTACGGGCCTGGATAGCTCTTTGGGCCCTTTCCTTTCCCAAAATAACAGTAAGTTCCGACGGTAGTTGCCGGTCGACAAATTAATCCTATATTGTGGAGCGCTTATTAGGCTCTCAAGAAAAAAAAGTTGCTTCTTCCGCGCGTTTAAATTATATGATATCTTTTAGTGAGCTACAACTACATACTTTTATGGTGAAACAGTTGTCTGGGATATCTTTATTTTTTGCAAGATTATTTTTGAGCATTTTTTTTCTAGTTTTTTTTACCTTTTAATTGCAAATCAGAGGCTTCCATAGTCTATTTAGAATCCTTCATTTATTTAATTTAATATAATTTGCTTTTATTGATTCACTGTGGCACTTTCATCTGCAATCTTCTACCTATTCTTAGTGATACTGAAATGCTACTGCTTCATCTTCGCCAATTACAACAAGATTTTTATTTGATATTTTGTCTTCTTTTTTTAAGTTTTTTTTTTTACAGGTGCCAAGACATCAACTTAATCTCAAATATGATGTTTACTAAAGAATACAGAGCTGGATTACGCTCACGGCTCATCTTCAAATGCCAGTCATGCCATGAGGAAACTACAATTCACACTGAAAAGTCTGTCGCACCTCAAAGAAGTAAAAAAACAAACCTAGAGCAGTCTATAGACAAAAAGCGCAAAAGAACGAATTATGGCGGTATTACCACGACGAGGAAGAAGCAAAAAATCGAAGCCGGAACAGTAAATTTGAACAAGGAGGCTGTGATTGGTGCGATAAATGGAGGTATGACTCATGCCCAGGTTCAAGAACTTTTTTCTGCGATAGGGATAAATGCTCCATCCCAGCAAATCTTTACAAAATATGAAAAAGAAATTGGTGCAGAACTTGACAAAACTCTCCATGAATATCTTATCGATAACGGCAAAACTGAGCGTAGAATGGCGCTCGAAGCAGGCGAGAAAATTCATCCTAGTGGAGAGGTAGAGACGTGCGTTATAGTTGATGGGAGCTGGTGCACACGAAGCTACGGAAAAAGGTATACTGCACTATCTGGTTGTGGAGTAGTCATAGGTTTCTATTCAAAAAAACTCCTACATTTGGGCATTAGAAACAAGTATTGTAGTGTATGTATAAAATATCGAAACCAAGGAATTATATCTGCTCCTGACCACACATGCTTCATGAACTGGCACGGACCAATTACAGGTATGGAGTCAGATATACTGGTCGACGCGTTCCGAATACCACCGACCATGCATCGCCTAAGATACGCTAGATTTGTTGCCAATGGTGATTCGAGTACGCATTCTGAAATAATAGCAAAAGTACCATATGGCAGAAACGTAGAAAAGATTGAATGTGCCAATCATGCATGCAAATGTCTGAAAAATAGATTGTACAAAAAACAGCATGAAAATGCTGAATGCAAAAAATTTCTAAGTGGCGCAAGAATAAAGAAAATGTGCGACTTTGCTAGAAATGCAATTGCGTCCACCACCGCAGAGAAAAAAGTTGTTAAAGAGCTCATCAGCGCGCTAAAAGCAATTCCGCTACATTTTTTTCGTGGTGACCATAGGCAGTGTCCAACACGCTGTCAATTTTCAGGGAAAATTGTTCAGTTAAATGTTGAAGATACTCCGAGCAGCATTTTTCTCAGCCATGTTTATTCAGCCTTCGATACCCTGACTAGGAGAGCGCGATTACTAATTGGTAACAGAACAAGCAATCTGGCAGAACATTTTATGAGCATAGTTGCCCCGCTTATCGGCGGCAAAAGTATTATGGTAAGCAAGAGTGCAAGGTACACAACCCGTGTTACAGCAGCAGGAATCCGATATACAAAAGGTCATTCAGCCCGCCTTGACATATTTCGGAGGAGTGTAGGATCTACTCCAAGCAGGCAATTGAAGAGACTTGCAGAACAGCGAGCCCGCGCCGCTATTCGAAGAAAAAAATTTACGGCTAGAAAGCGACTTTTCTCTAAGACTTCACCAAGAGTCCCTGAGAAAAGGATAATGGCAAGCGTTGAAGCAGACAGAAACTACGGCCCAAACGCAAGCGCTCCCGATCTTGATCCTGATGCATATGAAACTGCAAAAACAGATTTTCTGCACCGTTTACAGTGTACTGAAGCTGAAATCCTCCATATCGAAGAAGTCACTAGGCTTCAGGGAAATAGCATTGATAATATCTGGCTAGAAAATAGAAAAAATAGGATCACCGCCTCAGTAGCTGGTGCCATTTGCAAAAGGCGAGTGAAAACTGTAGCTCCGTTGGTTCGACTGCTACTTTATCCAAAGCCCCACAAGATAAAGGCAATGGACCATGGGCATATGTATGAACCCATGGCTATTGCAGCTTTCGAGAGAAAAATGGGTTGCAAAGTGAACCCTACCGGGCTATTTATCCATAGGAAATATGTGTTTCTAGGAGCCAGTCCGGACGGAATAGCGATTTTTCCTTCAGGTGAGAGGGCTCTTTTGGAGGTAAAATGTCCTCTGACTGCGAAAGGACGAACGATGACAGAGTGGATGGCACGTCAAAAATATATTTGCCTCGAAAAGAAAGGTGAAAGCGAAATCAAGCTTAAAAAATTGCATGACTGTTACTATCAAATTCAAATGCAGTTGGAGTGTTGTGACGTAGATTTTGTATATTTCGTAGTTTTTTTGGGGGAGGGGGAAATGTATACTGAGAAGATTGGCCGTGACAAGGAATTCTGGAAAAATGAGATGCTGCCGAAGTTGCAAAAATTTTATTTTGAAGCGTTATTGCCAGAAATAGTTGATGGAAGGTTGCCGAGAAGCATGGAAATTCGGGAACCGTTTTTGCCAGTGTAAGAATACAAATTTAGTTGATTTTTCAAATATAGGCATAATAGAGACGGAATATACTGGTTTTAATCAAAAAGAGGAGAATTCCTAAGTCATCTATGCCGGGCACAAATTCAGATAAGCTGATAAACTTAAGGCAGACAGGATTAGAAGACATGCGTAGGATCATAGATGTATACATTTAGTAATTCATTTGTCGTTTTCCAAAGCCATTTTATTCCATAATTAATCACCTAATTTAATCGCCTAACCATTCAATCACCTAATTCAATCGCCTACCTATTACACTCCGTGAAAATATCTATCATAAAATGTAACTAATATTGAAAGCGTAAGGAACCCCTGGAAGTCACCCTCTTCGAGTTTGTTTACTCAAGTATGTGTGAAATCTGATACCTTTGTGTTTGAGCCTTTTTGCCGACCAGGAAAAGGGCTCGAATCGGCAAAAACGGCTTTGGACTGGCGTCCCTCCTTAACGATGATAGAATTACATTGTGAGTTGACCTAGCTTTACCTCACCGATGTGTTCTGTATAATACACAAGTGGTGTTTGAACAGTGTTGTCAACTTAAAATAGGGTCTAACGTTATAGTATACTAAAAAGATGATACTAAGAGAGATGTAGATGGCAAGAAAAGAATATTAATAACGGATAGCTTTACTTCTTCGATGTGTTCTGTATAATACACAAGTGGTGGGGTGATGGCAGCGGGGTGTCTTAGAGTACTTATAGTGCTGTACTGTGGGCCGAATTGCTTGTGAAAAAACCCGAATGAATGAGTTGAAATAAAATTTTTAACTAGAAATGGCTGAAAAGTGTTTTGGGGGAGATGGATTAATGGCAAAAGGATATCTTAGCGTAGTTATAGTGTAATAGTGGGGGGCCAATTGCTAGCGAAAAACCCAAATGAATGAGTTGAAATAAAATTTTTAACGAGAAATGGCTGAAAAATGTTTTGGGGGAGATGGGTTGATGGCAGAAAGATAGGTGTGTGTTGTCTGAAACCTATGATTTGGGATGGGTGGTTTGCTATTTTGGACTTTTCTGTGCTAGGTTTTTTAGTATTTCGTAGGTCTGTGTTGTCTGAAACTTATGATTTGGGATGTGTAGTTTTCTATTTTTGACTTTGCTGAGCTAGGTGTCCTAGTATTTCGTAGGTATGTGTTGTCTGAAACTTATGATTTGGGGATATGTAAATTACTATTTCGGGCTTTTCTGAACTAAGGTTTCTTAGTATTTCGTAGGTGTGTGTTGTCTGAAACTTATGATTTGGGGGTGTAATTTGCTATTTCCGACTTTTCTTAGCCAGATTTCTTAGTATTTCGTAGGTGTGTGTTGTCTGAAACCTATGATTTGGGATGTTTAGTTTGCAATATCCTACTTTTCTGAGCTAGGTTTCATAGCCTTTTGTAGGTGTGTGTTGTCTGAAACCTATTATTTGGGATGCTATTTGGGCTTTTCAGAGCTAGGTTTCTTAGTCTCTCATAGGTGTGTGTTGTCTGAAACCTACAATTTGGGGTGGGTAGTTTGCTATTTCTGGCTTTTCAGAGCTAGGTTTCTTAGTCTCTCATAGGTGTGTGTTGTCTGAAACCTACAATTTGGGGTGGGTAGTTTGCTATTTCTGACTTTTATGAACTAGGTCTCCTAGTATTTCGTAGGTGTGTGTTGTCTGAAACTTATGATTTGGGGTATGTAAATTACTATTTCGGGCTTTTCTGAGCTAGATTTCTTAGTCTTTCGTTGGTTTGTGTTGTCTGAAACTTAGTTTGTTATTTTTGACTTTTCTGAGTTAGATTTCTTAGCCTTTCATAGGTGTGTGTTGTCTGAAACTTATGATTTGGGATGTGTAGTTTGTTATTTTTGACTTTGCCGAGCTAGGTTTCTTAGTATTTCGTAGGTGTGTGTTGTCTGAAACTTATGATTTGAGATGCGTAATTTGCTATTTCCGGCTTTTATGAGCTAGGTCTCCTAGTATTTCGTAGGTGTGTGTTGTCTTAAACTTATGATTTGGGGTATGTAAATTACTATTTCGGGCTTTTTGAGCTAAGGTTTCTTAGTATTTCGTAGGTGTGTGTTGTCTGAAACTTATGATTTGGGGTGGGTACTTTGCTATTTCTGGCTTTTCACGGCTAGGTTTCTTAGTCTCTCATAGGTGTGTGTTGTCTGAAACCTACAATTTGGGGTGGGTAGTTTGCTATTTCTGGCTTTTATGAGCTAGGTCTCCTAGTATTTCGTAGGTGTGTGTTGTCTGAAACTTATGATTTGGGGTATGTAAATTACTATTTCGGGCTTTTCTGAGCTAGATTTCTTAGTCTTTCGTTGGTGTGTGTTGTCTGAAACTTATGATTTGAGATGTGTAGTTTCCTATTTTTGACTTTGCTGAGTTAGATTTCTTAGCCTTTCATAGGTGTGTGTTGTCTGAAACTTATGATTTGAGATGTGTAATTTGCTATTTCCGGCTTTTATGAGCTAGGTCTCCTAGTGTATCGTAGGTGTGTGTTGTCTGAAACTTATGATTTGGGGTATGTAAATTACTATTTCGGGCTTTTCTGAGCTATGGATTCTTAGTATTTCGTAGGTGTGTGTTTTCTGAAACTTATGATTTGGGGTGGGTAGTTTGCTATTTCTGGCTTTTCAGAGCTAGGTTTCTTAGTCTCTCATAGGTGTGTGTTGTCTGAAACCTACAATTTGGGGTGGGTAGTTTGCTATTTTTGGCTTTTATGAGCTAGGTCTCCTAGTATATCGTAGGTGTGTGTTGTCTGAAACTTATGATTTGGGGTATGTAAATTACTATTTCGGGCTTTTCTGAGCTAGATTTCTTAGTCTTTCGTAGGTATGTGTTGTCTGAAACCTATAAAAATAAACTATTTCCGTAAAATCTGAGCTAATAAGGGTTTTTGACCGTAAACTCTAGTTTTGTGTAAGAAAATTATGGAAAATACATTTCGTTGACTCATAGGTGAAACTTAAGTCCAGTTATGGATCGAAAAATAAACTATTTCTCTAAAATCTGAGCTAATAAGTGTTTTTGACCGTAAACTATAGTTTTTTGTAAGAAAATTATGGAAAATACAATTCTATGGTTCAAATGTGAAACTTAAGTCCATTAATGAATCGAAAAATAAAACTTTTTCCGTAAAATCTGAGCTAATGAGGGTTCTTGACCGTAAACTTTAGTTTTTTGTAAGACAATTATGGAAAATACAATTCTCTGGTTCAAATGTGAAACTTAGGTCCAATTTTGGATCGAAAAATAAAACTATTTCCGTAAAATCTAAGCTAATAAGGGTTTTTGACCGTAAACTCTAGTTTTTTTTGTAAGAAAATTATGGAAAATACAATTCGTTGGCTCATAGGTGAAACTTAAGTCCAGTTATGGATCGAAAAATAAACTATTCCTATAAGTCTGAGCTAATAAGGGTTTTTGACCGTAAACTCTAGTTTTTTGTAAGAAAATTATGGAAAATACAATTCTCTGGTTCAAATGTGAAACTTAAGTCAGTTTTGGATACTCATAATGATGAGGACTGATGGTTCTAATTCAATATTTTTTTCATAAAAATAAACTATTTTTTTTAAACTTCGAAATTATTCAACTTTATTTATTTCTTCTTTTTTTTGTACCTATCTTAAAATGACAAAATATGCTTACGGCTCTAACAATTGTACTCTATGATTGGTCAGAGATACGATGTGGCTTTCCCACTGGTATTCTATGTCCGGTTATCGACACTACCTAGTCTATTGCATGTATTAAATCAGTATTTTTTACGCAGTGGAACGATAAACACATAAGTCATATCTTTAAAAAAAAGTGAAGATGGAGCATTTTAATAAAGTGTGTTCACATAACAAGGTTATTGTAGCATTGAATGCCGACAAGGAGAAGTATTTAAACTATGAAACAAGTACAAGTGGTAGCACTATTGGAAATGTATGCATGCATTGTCATGACAGTAAGGAATTAAATTTCTTTGGAATACCGAAAAAATTCAACTCTTATGTTGGAGGTTATGCGAGATTGAGATCTCCAGAGATGATTGCACTCAAAGAGAATGCCAACATAAAAATAATCGTTGATGATAGAGGACAACTCCTTGCTACTGTTGCAGGTAATATATTACCTACTGATACATCCAATCGTCAGCTTTCGGGTATTAGCATTCAACGGAAGTTCAATAAAAGAAAGGCCTACTCTTCTACTAATGTCTTAAACCATATCTTGTCTACGTGCCGAAACTGTTACCTGTGTAAAAATAATGTGATAATAGACAGTGAAATTGCCAGAAAAATTAAAAGGGCATTGTCAGAAAATATCACTATGGAATATAAAGATGAATCGATGAAAAACAAAGCACCAGCAAACGTTACTGCCATTGATCAAACAGTCAATGAACCAAATAATACCAAAGACGAAAAGCATATTGAGCCTGTTGATGAGACACCAGTAAAAATTGTGTATGACTCAAAATGGAATAATGATTATTCTACTGATTACGTACTAAGAGAAAACAATAGCTACAATATCAAGAGAGAACATGGTGAAATATTTTATGGAACAGATTCAAAATGTCCAATGTTAATCATTGATATTAATAATGTATCATAATATATTTTTGTATTAATATTCTACATGCCTCTATTTCATTAAAAATATTACATTGTTATGTGTTCATTATTTTTAGAGTCAGATAGCATATCAAACGTTTAGAATGTCTATTAAAACATCGGAGATGTAAGAAAAGGAATTTGCATACATCTATTGTCAGACACATGGGATAGCATTGACAAAATCTAGATATCAGAATGAATAAATTCCATATCAACATCCATTGTTGGATATGTCATTATAAAAAAATTGTAAGTAAGTAAGTAAGATATTATTTTTAGAGTAAGCTCGCATATCAAACGTTTAGAATGTCTATTAAAACATCGGAGATGTAAGAAAAGGAATTTGCATACATCTATTGTCAGACACATGGGATAACATTGACAAAATCTAGGTATCAGAATGAATAAATTCCATATCAACATCCATTGTTGCACATGTCATTATGTCATTATGAAAAAATTTTAAGTAAGTAAGTAAGTAAGTAAGTAACAAACTTCTTCTTGAATTCACCTCTTGGATACACAATACAGAAATTTAATTCAAGAAATTGTGAAAAAAAATGAACAAATTCTTTATTAACATTCATTATCGATTGAAGTCGCTTCCTAGACAAACAATACAGTAATTTCACAAAATCTAAGTATAAGAGTGATTAAATTCTATATCAACATCCATTTCTCGGATACATAGGAAAAAGTTAACAAAATCTAAGTGTTAGAGTAAATAAATTGTATTTATCAACATCTTTTGTCAGATACATCGGATAAAATTGACAGAATCCAAGTGTCAGAGTGAATAATTTTTTCTTTATCAACATCCTTTGTCAGATACATCAAATAAAATTGACAAAATCTAAATTTCAGAATGAATAAATGCTTTAACAACATCTTTTATCGGATATGTCGGATAAAATTGACAAAATCTAAGTATCAGAGTGACTAAATTCTATATCAGCATCCTTTTCTCGGATACAAAGGATAAAATATCGGATAAAATTGACAAAATCTAAGTATCAGATTGATTTTTTATCAACATCTTTTATCAGTTACAACAATTATAATTAACAAAATCTAAATATCAGAGTGAATAAATGCTTTTTCAGCATCCTTTGTCGGATATGTTGAATAAAATATGCAAAGTCGACATAGCTTTATTTCATTTTTTAAGGTTAATTTAGACGAGGTTACGTGCGCGCACGTAGCCTCGTCTAAATTAACCTTAAAAAATGAAATAAAGCTATGTCGACTTTGCGTATTTTATTCAACATATCCGACAAAGGATGCTGAAAAAGCATTTATTCACTCTGATATTTAGATTTTGTTAATTATAACTGTTGTAACTGATAAAAGATGTTGATAAAAAATCAATCTGATACTTAGATTTTGTCAATTTTATCCGATATTTTATCCTATGTATCCGAGAAAAGGATGCTGATATAGAATTTAGTCACTCTGATACTTAGATTTTGTCAATTTTATCCGACATATCCGATAAAGGATGTTGTTAAACCATTTATTCATTCTGAAATTTAGATTTTGTCAATTTTATTTCATATATCTGACAAAGGATGTTGATAAAGAAAAAATTATTCACTCTGACACTTAGATTCTGTCAATTTTATCCGATGTATCTGACAAAAGATGTTGATAAATAAAATTTATTCACTCTAACACTTAGATTTTGTTAACTTTTTCCTATGTATCCGAGAAATGGATGTTGATATAGAATTTAATCACACTTATACTTATATTTTGTGAAATTGCCGTATTGTTTGTCTAGGAAGCGACTTGAATTGATAATGAATGTTAATAAAGAATTTGTTCAATTTTTTTTCATAATTTCCTGAATTAAATTTCTGTATTGTGTATCCAAGAGGGGAATTCAAGAAAGAGTTTGTTGCTTACTTACTTACTTACTTGGAAGCAATTAACAGAACACAACTGATGAGTGAAAAGTGACGAAAGAGAGGGGTAATACTGAGCTCTCAGCTACCATTCTTGGGAGACATCTGACAGTTCATAAGTGACCATGGAATTCCTGTGTTGTTTTAAAGTCACTTTTCTGTGAATAGGCAGCGTGGCGGCAGAGTGCACCTGGCAACGATAAATCACATCAGTCTAGTTTTTGTAAGGAGAAAATTACTCAGTGATAATTTATTGCTGACCCTGGCATTATGCACCCCTAGGTCCGGGCTTAGGGACCTAGTGGTAAATCCAGGCCTGAGCGTGCACATATTTCCTTATTGAGAATTGACTTTCCCTTTAAGCACTCTCTGAAAGTTCCAACTTAATACACCAATCCCTTTTTGAGATACGCCATTTTGAAAATCTGCATGCACATAGTGTCTTTTGATTTAGTTCAAGTTCCACTTCAAATACCCCATTCTGTCAAATTTTCAACTTCATATGTGTAGCCTTAATAGTGCTAGTTTAATAGTAGCAGAGGTCGTAGTAGGAGCAGTAGTAGTAATAATAGTGTTAAGTTAATAGTAGTAGAAACAGTAGTAGCAGCAGTATTAATAGCAGTAGTAGCAGGTAGATGCCCCAGAAGTGTCATCTTGATACGCAAAGCTGTTCAAAAAAAAATTGCTGATACACCTGTATCAGCAATCAGTATGTTATTGCAAGTTACCAATTGTTAAAATTTAAGGTTTTAATACAAGGGATGGTCGTAAAAACTTTGAAGAGGCTCATTTGATTGGAAATTGAAAGTTCAAGTTCGATTTTGAAGAATCAAAGGTAATCAGTGGACAATCAGCCTTTCCCTCTCAACCGACATCCCCCCCCAAAAAAAATACATCCGATCAAAATAAAAATAAACATTTTGTTCAAAATAGTCTGAATATCAAATAACCATGCCTTTGGGGTTAACACCCCCCCCCAGCAGCATATGGGGCAAGGGCTGTAAGTTAAGCTAGTTACTCATTTCTAGCACACAAGGTTTTTGTAGAAAAAAAATGTATGAACTTTGGGGGGGCTCATTCGATTGAAAATCAAAATTTCCCGTGCACTTTTTCAGACTTAAATCGGAGGGCTTCCACCCCACCCTATTTTTCCTTGAGATACATCCGATCTAAATTTTGAGACGGCCATTTTATATAAAACTGTTCAAAGGTTAAATAACTATGCCATAGTTAAATAACTATGGTTCATAACCCTCAGCCTCTCGTGCAAGGGCTGTAAGGTAAACAAGTTGCCTATTGTTAACATATAAGTTTTTTTATCAAGAAAAGATGGCATGTTTGATCATATAAATAAAAAAAGCATGCAGCATTAAGGTCAAACCTTAGGGAAATGTCAAGAAGAATGCCAAACACAATCAAAAAGCATTTTTTCCTTTATTGGTTGTGAAAAGAAAATACCAGGAACATTTACAATGGCTGATGATATCCACCGTCACATTGTTTGGAAAATATTTTGGAGCATCTTCAACTAAATCAAGAGGGACAATTAGTTTTAAAATACGTTGTATCTGCAATGTGTCGAGAACAGCTAAGGGCATAAACCTGAGGTATGAAGTTAAAACTTTCAGGGCAAGTTGAAGGAATGTTGAAAAAAAGGCTGGAGTGCAACCAGTCCCCCTCCCATGTCCTTTTTAGTTGCAATCTCCTCAGGGATATCTGATCAAAATTCGTTATCTAGATTCACAAAGGTCAAATATTTTCAAAACGTGTGTTTATTACTTAACGTCCAAAAGGTCTGATTCATCTGAAAAACAGAGTAATAAATCAGCTTTAATGGTTTGTTACATCGGATCTTCTTTTTTTTGCAAAAATAAAACAAAGCTTTTTCGTGAATACTTTTGACAGGCGTTTATATCACGAATTTAAGAAACAAACAATTTCAACAAGGTTGAACATGTAAAAATTCTAACTTGTGTTTTACCCAATGATATTGCCTAATATTCTTAGAGAATTGAAAATCTGAGTTCAGTGGTTCAGTTGCACGATGGTTTAGTTACATGAGGGTTCAGTTGCACGGTGGTTGAATTTCACGATGGTTCAGTTACATGGTGGTTCAGTTGCACGGTGGTTCAATTGCACAGTGGTTCAGTTGCACGGTGGTTCAGATGTAATGTGGTTCAGTTGCACGGGGGTTCAGTTACACGGGGGTTTAGTTACATGAGGGTTCAGTTAAATGGGGTTGAGTTGTCCGGGGGTTTAATTACACGAGGGTTCAGTTACACGGGGGTTCTGTTATACGGGGGTTCAGTTGCACGGTGGTTCAGTTACACGGTGGTTCAGTTACACGGTGGTTCAGTTACAGGGGCTCAGTTGCTTGGGGTTCAGTTACAAGGTGGTTAAGTTACACGCACACCTAATAATCAAGATGACTGGAAATAACTAAAGAAAATAGACTAATTGTTTAATATATAATGATGTTAATTCCTGCAAATTTTAACATTTTTTTATTTTTCAGTGTTATTATTATAAAAGAGAAATTGTTTAAAATATGTATTGTTTTCAATAGAGTGCGAATGCTACAATGATCTTTACAAGTTTTATTTTTAGGAGGGGTAGTCCTACTCCTGATTGTGGTGAATGTATTTTTCATTTGAATCTAAATTATGTTCATTTTATGATGTGCCTATTCATTATGAGCAGTATCTTCTATCTTAAGGAAAAAAAACAGAACCAAACTAAAGTGCTGCTTCTGCAACACAATAATAAATTGAGTTTTTTTTTGCCTTTCTTTCTTTTATGTCTTTTCAGTACGCAGTCAGAAAAGACAGGTAGGCAGCAAAGATTTTGAGGAACTAATTAAGAGGTGGAACTCAAGTTTGTTTCTCAGAGAACACTAAATAAAATTTGTTCCCTTTCCTTGAAACATCAGTTCTCAAATCTACCATAGAATCAGTGCAAAAACTACTGGTCTAAAGCTCCATGCATTTTCGTATCAAACAAACGTCTCATTCAATGAGATATCCCCTTCCTTCCTATACTGCCGATCATGCAAGATTACCAATGGATTTTTGTCACATTTTTTATTTGAGTGCTATATATCCTCAACACAGCATAAAAAAGACCCTCTCAAGCTACTAAAGATGTATCATAAGCGATAACCTACGAACAAGGGTTTGGTTGACCTAACCCTTTCACTATTAACGAGTATAGAACTGGAAATTTTCAGTCTGATACTTGAATGCCTAGAGGCATAAGGGTTGGGTCAACTTACATAGATTCGTTGCTAAATAGTGTTCCGGTATTTGACTGCGGCAATAGAAAGGAAACCCTGAGCAAAACAGGATAAGACAACAATGCCATCTTGTGTTATTCAGATGCATCATAAAGCTAATCAGAAAAACCTAAACGAAATTTTATTCGTAATTATTTTGTATTTTTTTTTTTTTTACTTATGCTTTTTCATTGACCTGAAGAAAAGATAGCTGATTTTGCCATAAGGCAAA
Source organism: Artemia sinica (assembly GCA_027921565.1). NCBI lineage: Eukaryota > Metazoa > Arthropoda > Branchiopoda > Anostraca > Artemiidae > Artemia > Artemia sinica. Next base: position 52,798,364 of record CM051256.1, on the reverse strand, counting down.
AGGTACATTTGTCTACATTTTTTACGCTAGCCTTTTTATCCATACAGGTATAACCATTCACATAACTTAACTTGAAAGCAAAAAAAATTGTATCATTCCCCGCTCCTTTAAAGTGAAGGGTATTTTAATTACAAGCTAGGGCTTTTTTAACAGCATAATTGATTTGATTCAATGGCAGAACAAATGTCAGGGGTAACGCTACAGTGTTGCCTGTACTAAAGAGCCATAAGCCTTCAATGTATTATTGTTTTTTCCCAGAGCCTTTTCATATGAAAGGGATGGTCCTGGAAACTTATGAGAGGGCTCATTCGATTGGACATAGAAACTTCTAGTTTCCTTTTTAAGGGTTAAAAAGGATCGGAGGTAGCCAGCCACCTCTAATGCCCTTTTTAGCTGCCCGCTCACCAAATACATCTGATTAAGATTTTGAAATAACCATTTTTTCAAAACAGACGTAAGTCAAAGAACCATGCCTCGGGGACAAAATGGCCACCCAAAGGCCATGGTGCAGAGAGTGTATGCTACAATACTATTCACTCTAATTTTTTTGTAGGTGGAAATTTCCTTTTGTTTTCTCTATATTTGCGTACTCTGCATTTCTTTTTTTAACGGGTAAAACGTCAATAATAATAATAATAATAATAATAGCAATAAATAATGAATTGTTGATAAACGTAATTTCATAATGTTTTATTGAAGTGTATTCCTTTTTTCTCTTTTCTTCTATGTTCAGTCTCCCTTATCATTCATTATTCTAAAATAGAATCTTGTGTTTCAACGAACTCGATAATGCCAGTTTGATAGTGCAATTTTAATTTTGTAATTGTTCGTTATCTTACAAATTGGAACTTTTAGACACTCACTCAAGTCTTATCTCCTTTTAAGTAGTTTTTTTTAAACTTTAAATATATTATGCAGATAGACAACAAATCTTTTGACTGAATATTATAACCAAATATATGAATTTTTTTTTGCTCCGATTTTCAGCCCACCTTTAGGTGGAATAAACCTTCAGCCCACCTCTGATTGGAATAAAAATACAGAACAACAGTGCGTTAATAGACGTATTCCCCTGATTTCTCGCACTGTCCAAATTATTCATCTTATGTCAGCTATCTCAGGGAATACGGCCCTTTCTCTAAAATAATTTCTCTAAAGTACCTGCTTGTAAGCTCCGATTTTTGTTCAGTGCTTAAATATATATCATGCAAGTTACGAGGCATATTTATTCAAAGTTTGAAAAATTCGTATATTCAAAGTTTGAATAATTTAATCCTTAAATTATATTTATGAATTTCTTGTTTGGATCTTTCAAGAATAATTAAGAGAAATACTTAATTGAAGATCAAAAACCTATGATAACTTAGATTAGACAAATTTAAGGTTTTTTCTCGTGAAAATTAAGCGATTTGATTATTTTTTTTCTTTTTTGCTAGTTTAAATAGGTGACGTGGTTATACGTGTGGGAAGGTATACGTGTGACTCAACCCCGGTTTACTCAACCCTCCTTCAACGCAACCTCCATTAAATTCAACCCCTATTGAAGTCGACCCTCATTACCTCAACCCCTTGCAACACAGCCGTCATTAAATTTAACCACCGTAGAGTCCAACCCTCGTTTAACTCAACCCCAGTAGATACCCTCGTCTGGACGACGGCGAGGCACCGTATCTGGTCTTCCCCTAGATTATGGGAACATTGTACTATTACATGGCCCACACATTAAGTAACGAAGAGAGCTTACTCGGTGAAGGTCATTACACACGTGTTAAACTTGTTTATTTTGAATCATCGTCTGGAGAAGCAAGCCAACGGGTTCCTTTTGCAGATATATAAGGCCACGGACCAGTATAATCCCAATAGTTGTATGAAGTGTTATTTTGAGCTAACTTATTGAAGACCATTACACGCACATTTAAACTATCTTTCATAACTGGATCGACATTTCCAAGTTTAAAATCCCATCGTGATTTTCTGACTTTTTAAAAGTTGGTTGCATGTTTCTGACTCTGTTCTTGTGTTTCTGACTTTTTGAAAATACTTTTCGTATGTTTATGATCTTATCAAGCTTTTATTCATGTTTTTCTGAGTTTTTGAAAATTCTGTTCGCATGTTTCTGACTATTTGCAAAATATATTCGTGTATGTTCACGTTTTTCTTATTTTTCGGAAATTCTGTCCACCTATCTCTTAGTTTTTGGAAATACTGTTTGCGTTTTTCTGACTTATTTTCGGTTCATGGTTTGACTTTTTTGTTACATGTGTGTTTTTTTGTTTGTGCGTTAGCTTTGTTGGTGTTTCCTTGTTTATTTTGAAGGTATTGGTTGAAAGGTAGGATTTGGCAAATTTAGATAAGCTTTATCGTAGTTTGACGTGTGTGTGTGTTAGTTCTTTCTCTGTTAGGTTTCTTAGCCATTCGTAGGTGTGTGTTATCTGATACTTATGATTTCGAGTGTTAGATTGCTATGAACTATATTTCTTAGCCTTTTGTAAGTGTTTGTTGTCTGAAACTTATGGGTTGGATGTTGAGTTTGGTTTTTCGTTGTTTGACTTGTCTGAAACTTGGGATTTGGGATCTTTAGTTTGCTAATTCTGACTTTTCTGAGCTAGGTTTCATAGGCTTTCATGGGTGTGTCGTCTGAAACTTATGATTTCGGATGTTTAGTCGGGTATTTTGTGATTTTACTTGTCTGAAATTTAGGATTTAGTATTTTTAATATGCTATTTTGGGCCTTTCTGTACTAGGTTTTTGGTCTACTGTACATGTGAGTAGTCTCAATTTATGACTCGAACTGTTTAGTTTGGTAGTTTGTGGTTTGACTTGTCTGAAACTTATTATTTGGGATATTTGTTAACTTAAAATCAATATTTTACTTTTTCAATGATAAATGAGCTATATTATTATGTGTTTTTTCTAAACATGCTCAGAAGTAATTAACTAATTATAACACCTTTTGTTAAATTAAATTAATGTAAATAAAGGAATTAAAACTTTAGAGATATACTCTTTGGTTTTAAGCTTTTTAAATCAAAGCTATATACAAAAAAAAAACAGAGTTGTAGCTATTTGCTATTGATTTTCACTATACAACTCTGTCCAATATCCTCTATGAGGCTGACAATTGCTTTTAAACCATCCTATATGGTGGTAATGTTCACTATATTTACTTTTTTACCAAAATTTAATTGTCCTCTTATTATTATTACATATCTAATATAGCTTTCATTCTATTCGAATATTAACCTGATTTGTTTTACTAGTTCTGCTATCATGTTTGCTGTTCCTATTTTTAATTTTACATCTTGTGCGTCAGTGTTCAATTTTGTCAAATCATACATTTTTCTTTAGTATATAACAGTAGAAAATAATATCTTTCAAAACCTGTTTTTGAACTGAGATTTGAATCAAAATCCCTCCTATTTTTATATGGTGTTCTGTGATTAGAACTCCTTTCAGTTGCTAAATGGATGGCTTTGAGCATATTCTGTCTTTTATAATGCATTTCTGTATTATGAATTGAAGAGTGTGGGTTATTATGTTCATCATTATATACAAAAATTTTCTCCCTCTGTCTCTTCTTTTGATCATTCTCCTTGTTTTCCTTTATTTTGTATCTCCTGATTGACGATGTCATTGTGAATTTTCTGGCAATGGCGTTGGTACCCTTTCTGTCTTGAGCCAGTTGTGATGATAATCCTTCTTTTTTATCGCACAGGCCACAGAGTTTACTTTCATTTTTCTTATAAATCAGTAGAATTTAAATCTATTGTCTCTTCTGTTTAATATATTCTATACTCAGAGTTTCTAGTGTTCTCTTACAGTTTCAATTGATCTTGATTATTCATTGAAAATGTAAAACTATCATAATATTTATTCCATATATTAAATTCACAGATAAAGAATATTTTTGATTCACTTCTTTGATTGCTGTTAACTGAAATTTTATTATCTTTACACTAAGTTTCGTTTTACTATTCATGTAAGACGATGTAGAACATCATTTCACTCTTGCTTGGTAAATTTAAACCACAAGCTATTTCACGAAGAATCCAACTATTTCATATGTTAGGCCTGTGCTTGAAATTGGGGATGCAAAGAGTCGTGCTATTTGCCCATTTTATGAATCTTATATGATTAGATAGTGTGGATTTATGAGAAAAAGCTCTACAACAGATTTTGCGATTATATACCTTTTCTCGAGTATGAACTCTTCTGTATGTGTATAAGCTGGAACTGTGAGAAAACAGCTTAGCACATATCTTGCATACCTAAGGGTTTTATCTAGTTTGAGCTTTATATGACTAGACAAGTAATAATTGCGGGAAAATGCTTAGGCACATATCTTGCATGTATAAGGTTTTTCTTTTGTATGACGTTTTATATGCTCGTAGAAGCTAGAATTCTTTGAAAACCCTTTGTTGCATATTTTACATCTGATTGAATTTTCTCCAGTATGGACTCTCATATGCGTGGATAATTGTTATTTATAGAGAAATGGTATAATACAGATGTTACAAGTATAAGGCTTTTACCCGTATGAATTTTCATATGCCGTGATAATGTGCATTTATGAGAAAATGCTCTGGTACAGATATTGAGAGTTTGAGGTTCCTCCACCAGCATGGAATATCAGCTGATTGTATCTAAATCCCTCCATCGTGACAGATATGTCATCTTAAATAGATAAAACCGTGATTTAAAAGTCCGATTTCCTAAATTGATGGCTATGAATATATTCTGAAGAATTAAAGTTTTGATATTGCTTTTTACTTTCCATTGAAGTTCGAAACTGGAAAGAACCTATGGATTTAGTTTCGCTTTCAACGCCTTAGCAATCTCTGTAATCTTCAAATATTTCTTTTAAGAAACTAATTTCCTTCAAACAATGGGAATACAAAGACTCAACAAAATTAGAATAATAGTAATAGTGGTTAAAGTACAGCCCACATCAAGCTTAAGTTTGTATGTTTTTCGTCAGGATCTGCTAACCTATATTTTGCATTATCTTTTTGTACGATTATAAATTTTCAGTTTACAACATCTTTTGAGACATTAAAATACATATCTCTAGTATTGATATTAGTCTTTACTTTTCAAGGGAATGTCTAAAATCGAAAAACTCTGTGAATTAATATTCTTTTAACAATCTCAGAAAGTTTAATGCCGATAAGCACATTCAAACTTGTGATATCAATTATGTAATGGTAGGGTCGGAGCTAATTCATGCTAAGTCCTGAAAAAAGCAAAAAAGCGTAATAAAATGGATTTTTTTATATACCAATCAGAAAATTGCTAATCCAAAAATAATATTTTGAAAATGTATTTATTTTTGGGGGGAGGGACTATTTGAAGGAAAACTAAAAATATTTAGAATCGAAAATAAATGAGATTTGTCTCAAGGGCTAGCTTCGGAAACCTCTCCAAGGTTTTGTCTATACACTCTCTAGATTTAAAAATTTTTCATTACTCTGCTCAGAAGGTTCAAATTCAAGATAATCTATGGATTGAATTCAAATTTATTCCCCGATATCCCCACAATAGTTTCGTCTCGACAATTCCAATCGCTTCTTGAATATTGAATATTGATTTTTCATAACATCTGTAACCTTTTTTGACCTGAGGTGGGGGGGGGGGGGGGGGGGGTGGTGATGAAGATCCATTTTTTTAATATGCTTGCCAATATATTGAACATTCTTATTTTGAAATTAGAAATGTTCAGTTTTTAATTGATTTTGAGATATTGACATGTAAATTTTTAGTGTTGATATTGCTCTTCACTTTCCACTGAAGGCCTGAACCAAAAACAAATTATAGATTAAACTCAACAATCAACCTCTTAGTAATCTCAGAAAGTTTCATCTTTATAACTTTAATTGAATAATTGGATATTGATTATTGACTTTTCATAGTATTTATGACCCTTTTTGATCTGGTTGATAAAAGTATCCATTTTTTTCAGAATGTACTTACCTGTATAATAAACAGTTTTAGCATACAGTTAGAAATTTTCAGTTTGTAATACATTTTGAGATATTAAAATATATATCTATTTTTTTAGTTTTGCATTGCTCTTTACTTTCCCCTGAACAAACAGAGAAAAAATTTCAAGAAGAAGAAACAGACAGGACCAAGGCCAGTAGCATGTCAAGCCTACGTGCAACACTTATCAGCTCCTCTGGCTTTAGATATATTATTTGTCAAGTGTGCGGGCAAGAGTAAGCCGCATCTTCGGCCTTAGATCTTTTCGCTCTGAGAGTCTAAGTTCAAAAACAAAATTTAACATTCACTCTCCTAACAATCTCAGAACGTTTCATCCCGATAGCCCCGATCGATGTTTGGATGTAAATATTTGACTTTTCATAAAATATATAACCCTTTTTGACTAGGGGGGGGGGGCGGGGAATGTCCGTTTGCAAAAAAAAAAATGCAACAAATTCAATATAAATGATATTTGCTTTAAAGGGTTCGTTTCGCAGAAAATCCCTGTTAGGTCCTTCCAGTCGTAAGAAATAAAAATGGTAAATCAAATGATCTTATGAGTGATCTGCCTTAAAAAAAATAAGTGATGGAAGATGTACAATCAATTATAGCATATGTGCAAAAAGAATTATAGCATTATAGCATATGTGCAAGGTTGAAAATAAAGAGAAAAAAGTTGAATTGAAGAGTGATATATCACGTATAGATCGTGTTCGTGGCTTTGGATGACTGCCAAAGTAACCCGTTGGCTTCCTCTTCCAGACGATGGTTCAAAATAAACAAATTGAACACGCATGTGATGACATTTACTGAGTTAGCTCAACCCGTTAGCTGATATATTGGCCATGTAAGAGTGCATTGCCCCCATATCCTAGTGGAAGAACCGGTGCATTACCTCCCCGTTGTCAAGACGATGGCATCTACTACCTCCATTCAATACAATCCTTTTTGAGTCAACACTCATTCGAATTGCCCTGTGCATAAGTTTGAACTAGGGCTGATTTGAACCTCAAAATTCGCTTGTCGCTTCACCCACAGTTTCCAGCCTATATTAATTAACAGGGTTTGAGCTTTAGTTCAAATCAAGCCTTTACGATGAGATGAAAACGAGTAACATCTATCATCAACGATTCAGCTTTGTGTTTCTTTCATAAACAAGGTAGTTTTTTCAAAAATGTTTCCCCCGCTTGCAAGGATGGGAGGGGGATTATTTAAGAGGGAGATTTTAAACACCTTGTTAAGGGATTTTAACCAGGGATATTTTAATGGTAGATAGTTAATGGTTTTGAACCAGTATATTCGAGAATGCGAGCATTTGTTTTCAAATGACCTCTTAAACAGCTCTCTCTGATATTCTAGAGCGCTGTTAATGCCAGAAAAACCAAAAAGAAAAAAAACGAAGACCTATTAGTGTTTCAAGCCGTTTTTTCAAAATTCCCCTAAATTTTTTTCCGCAATAAACTTTTTCTATTAAGATTAACCGAAATAATAGATGCTACTGCTGAGTTTGTATTAACTATACATTTTTCTTACGAGACATTTTTTATGCGTTTATGCTTTTGGTTACTATGGCTGCGGTTTGCTCTGTAATAGGCTGCAGGTATTACTGCAACCATGAAATTCGAGTTTGTTCGAGCCGTGGGCATGACAAGTTTTGCCTGTTCTATGTGATATTTGGTCTGATTTTGTCTATGTTATATTTGCCTGTTATTGTATCTATTATTGTATCTATTATTTCTGTCGGGTTTTCGGTCTGGGTATGCTAACTTGCAGCTCTGAAGTTTAAGTTTAATAAGCATATCCTTGCTAGGTTGTATCGTGCCGTCGCTCTTCCCTTTGCTCACTACATCTCACCCGTTTGGCATTGGCTATCGAATTCGGATATGTTGCGAATCCGTTCAGGCTTTTGCAAATATTTAAAGTTTCTGCTTGGTCTGCCACTTTACCTCCGTAACACTGGTCTGCTAGAAAAGTATCATATACCTGATCCTGTTGAGTTCATGCCGAATTTTGAAAAACAAGCTCTCGTGAAACACAGGGCACTTTTATTTGATTTCCCAGCGACTTTCTTGCTTGATAGTTGAAGTGTGATTTGTTTGTATTTAGTAGATTATTATGTTCGGTTGATTTGTTTTCGTCTTTATTTTCTCTTTTCTTTTGTTTTGCTCCGCTTCTTCATGCTTCTTTTTTATAAGCGGGTTTGTAATAAATTATTATTATTATTATTATTATATATGCGTGTTGGAAAACGAGACAAACAAATGTTGTATTTGGCTCTCAGGGCAAATATTATATTTGCCTGGCCTATACAAGACAAAAGAATAGATTGTTTTGCATTAACGCAGCATAAAATATAAGACAGTTTCGTAAGAATTAATCTTTGAATAAAGGCCATTTCATTCTGCCCAACTTTTTACCACTATCGACAAAACGGGCTGCGTTGTTTTCTCTATTTACATGGTGTATTTAAGAAGGGTGGATTCAGGAAGGATAAGGGGGGCTGATTTTACAGTGAAAAAAAGGAAGTTACTTTTTCAGAAATAGATTCTACATACTATGCTTACATATCTATTATTGAATAAATGTAAATTATGTTGTGTACCTTAATCTGTTGTCGTTACTACGATTATTATCTTTCTTCTTTTTTTGTGATTTCTAGGCTGCATCAAGGCCCGCGTTCTTTTCACGGTTCTTGCTTCTGTTGGCCTTGCGATTCTTTATGGTCTCAAAGTAAATTTATCTGTTGCCATTGTGGCAATGGTAAATCATACAGCTCTAGCTGATGCTCATCAAGGTGACAATGAAGATGCTTTAACAGATGTAGCTTTCACATGTGCAACACCGGATAATCAAAACTCAACTCATGTAGCTCAGGTAACGAAATACTTTTTATAAGTTTTTGATTAATAATTGTTGATATGCTTATAGTTCTTAACTTTTATTTTTAAAGGAATTAAGTACTCTGACTAAGTATTAAATGTGGCATTTGAAATTGTTATTAAATGCTTTTAAGCTCTAAGAATGCACTATTCGGAAGATGAGTGGGGGACTCTTTTATATCGTGAAATGTTATAACTTTTACTATTTCTTGATTTCCGCTGTTTTATATGTATTTTTTCACCTAATTCTGCATGCTGATTGAATTGGCCTCGACCATCACCCCACCCCTCCATTACTTCCATAAAGGATAGGCCCGTGCTACATTGATGCTTTGGCTTGATTTTGTTTGTAATATATCATTTCCCTAGAATAGAAATTCTCGATGTTCGAAATACCCGACTTTCTGGGGCCAGCTCTCACTAAGTAAGCTGCTTGTCAGTTTTTGCGTCTGTTTTTTGGTTCACTCTGGAGTTTTTACGCTTCTGGAGTTTTTATGCTGCTTTTAGAAAGTATATGGGGGCGGTAGCCCTATTCCAGTTAATGGTAATTTTTGTTCATTTTAGATTTGAGCATATATTTCAGGTCCTGTTCGTTTCAGGTTTTATTTATTCATATATAGACTATAGTATAGTATATAGATGTATTCATCTATAGACTATAGACTATAGTAGTACATGTTGTATTACCTTTATATTTAATGCGAGTATTTCTTTTAATCCCTGTTCGTTTTAAATTTCGTTTATTCTTTGGTTGTAAGTGTTGTTTACTTTTCTAAATTTTGTAAGTTTTTGTTAAGAATAATCCAACTCCGTGTGGGTCAAGCTAATCAATGGGGTCCCAGATGTAAAACTGGAATGAATCAGTTGCATTGATGGTCATCCTTTTGGACAGAGTGCCATTCATTATCGTTTTTGACACGCAACAAATATTGACTCAATAGTTTAGAGGCTCCCATGGAAAGCGCAGTTGCGTGGATTCTATATTGCAGCTTCAAAAATTCTAAGCGCCAATATTTAGATGCTTTCTTGGTCTGACGGCATGCATGCTTGTCAGACCCAGTGCCATTCTGACTGGCCCGCGTCGGCTACAACCAACACCACAGTGGTGCTATTTTGCAGCTGGTCTTCAATATATATTAATGCGTCATGGGATTTTTTTTTTTTTACCAAGTGTTCCCCAGACCCTTGACGTCCTGCCGTGTTAGCCATCCTACCAATCAGGATGGGAAGCTTGTAGTATGCTAATCCACTCCATCACTGTGAGGTGCAGCTTAGAGCTCTCCTACCGGCCCACTAGGGATGGGGGTGCGAATCCTCGCTCGAGTGTCCTGACCATAGCATGGGAGCACTCGTGGTATTCAGACCCTACTTCCAACCTAGGAAACCAAAAAGTCGGTGTGGATAGCTCCAACTGCTGTCTGTTGGTTGCTCCAACGCTGTTCTCAACTTCAATGCTGGGATATACTGGCAACAATTTCTGCTGCAATTGCTCTAATGCTGGACTGCAGTGGGTCCCTCCAATTCTGTCCATTGACCAGGGTTGTTCTTCACTTACCGTTGATTACCATAGACGCTTTGAAGATAAAATTTCATTTTTCTGACATGGAGCATTTAGGCAATTTAAATTTGATAGTTCATTTTTAGAATGTCCCGTATTAATATAGGTAATGGCACGTTCTGAAGTTATGTGTTGTAAAAGGGTTGGAAATTATGATACAATATAAAGCGTTAATAGCGTTCGTTTGGAAGAAATATTCTAGCTTAAAATTCAAGGTAAAGCTTGACTAATTTAGATAGAATAATTATAAATATATATACATATTATATATATATATATACATACATATATATATATATATATATATATATAATATATATATATATATATATATATATATATATATATATATACATATATATATATATATATATATATATATATATATATTATATATATATATATATTATATATATATATATATATATATATATATATATATATATATATAATATATATATATATATATATATATATATATATAACATTACCCATCAAGAGTTGCGAGCCTGAGAATATTTGTCTGATTTTCGATAAGTTTTAAAGGGGTAAGTTTTTTTGTGAAAGATTATCCATCAAATTTAGCAGGTTAGAAAATCCAGTAGAGTAGAAATTTTCTACTAAAATGCGATTTTGTTTAAATTTTTTATCATTTTTTTTTTACCAGTTCCATTTCCTTATAGGGCAATAACTAAGGTTATAGGGGGGGGGGAGTGAGGGAAAATAGCTTTAAAAGTCTCACCATTTTTGTTTAAATAAAATTTTGTTTTAGTGTGGTTTGTTCGAAAAAAAGTAAAACGAAAAAGAATTCTATTGTATTATGTTGATAAACATAATACAAATCCTTAAATATGTGCATAGGCTTTACCAGCATTGTGAAAAAAAACGAGGATTTACTGTTTTTTTCTTAATAAACAACATAAGCACGAAGAACAATAGGGAAATCTTTTTGTAAGATAGTAAAAGATAATTTGAAGGAATATTTCGGCCCTATGTCCAAGGGCTGTCCTCAGCAAGACAAAAATATATAAAAGAAATTAGACTCACAACAACATGTGACCAATCACACCAAAAAGTTAAAAATATTTTCAAAGCAGTCCCAGCATCCTTACTGACTTTAGACGGCGAGACGACGGCGGTGATCGCATTTTGTAGCCTCAAACTAAGAAACATGCAAAATTTCACCCCCCTCCGACTTTATCTTCATGGGGGAAAGTGGGCCGGAAGTTTCCACCCTCCCACCGCAGCCCCCCTTTAACGTTGTCCGATGGCTGAAATTTAGAGAATAAGCTTTCCTGGGGCCTAGGAGCTTGTCCTCAAAATTTCAGCTCAATCCGACCACTCCTTCCCTGTTTTCCAAAAACCAATTATAGCCACTTAATGTTCATCAAATTATTTTTTTATCAGCCACGCCTACAGGCCACAGTTTTCAACGGATCCGGGTGAATGAGGACTCATTCGAACCGGAATTCGACCTGTTAGGGCCTTTTGATATTTTCAGACCGAAAAAATTATCCCTCCAATTTACATTCACGAAAAACCTCGTTTTCTTGTAAGAGACCATGTTAATTTTTGAAATTCCTAAAAGCATAGTATTTCGTTATTAAATTAAATCAAAAATAGTCCTCTTAACCTGACAAGACCGACTGCAAGCTTCCAAAAATTCCAGCTCTTTCCCAGAAGTTTTTTTTGTCGAAAAACGAAAATGTTACTTTTTATTTGCTTGCGTCGAAAATAGATTGCAGAGACTAAAAATAATTTAACAAGAGTCTCTGATAGTACAGTGGTCACTATTCCTGCTGTCATGCGGAAGACCCGGGTTCGATTCCCTGTCAGAGTAGTTTATATATATATATTGAATTTAAAATAGTATCTCTTAAATTTAAAGTTTAAAAAAGAAACTCAGTTTCTTTTTTAAATCCAATCTATTAAATCCTTCGGCTCAACAGGCGTCTCCAGAAGAATATCACAGTCGGCCTTCAGCTTGCAGGTAAGTCTCCACTGCTTTGATAACGTGCCGTATACCCGCCATGCTCGAAGAAAAGTTGAAAAAAGAAAATCTTACTGTGCATTTGATTTGAGTATTCAGGAATTAAAAGCTTTAACACAAGAATCTTCAAAATCGGGGGGTTTGGGGGGCGGCAGTCACCCAACTTTAACTCCTGACACGATCAGCTAACAGTTAGTCAAGCAATAATAAGTAATAAACTGTACAAAAACGTGCAGAAATTATTTGAAAAATAACTACGTTTTCGAAAGAGTTAAAGAGGCTGAGTCACAAGTTCGAACCTTAAAGCGTACAGGGGTTAGGAGGTATAGTTGGGGGGCTGCCGCCCTCAGACCCCCCCCCCGCTTTTGCAGCCTCTTTTGTTAAGATTTTTCTTTGGGGGTCTGCCGCCACCCTCAACCCCCGCTCTTTCCCTTGCAAAGAAATGCTTTGCAACACGAACGAAGTCTGCTTGAATTTTCTACCGTATTAACATCCTAGTGCATCTCTTTGATTAGAAACCGTACTGAGCCTGTTTGCTGGATTTTTTTACAGGAGATTTTTCCCTAACCGATAACAAGCTATAATATGATGAACTTAACAATTTTGAACAGAAAAAACAGGGAACAGAAGAAGGGCTCAGCATAAACCAGCAGTTTAGGTTCAGGTAGGTTCAGGTTCATCTATTTTTCCATCATACATAATCACACTGAATACATAACTATACCTGGCACAGAGACAAGTTTGTTAGTTATAACTGTAACAGACTGAGTTGTCATTGCCAAATTCTCTGAAGATTAAAAAAAAAATGCCATTGAAACAGTTTTATTCGTGTTGGTACGACCAACTGATTGTAGGCTACAGGACTTAAAAAACTTAACAAAAGAGGCTGCAAAAGCGGGGCGTTTGGGAGGCGGCAGCCCCCCAATCGTACCTCCTAATCCCTGTACGTTTTAAGGTTCGAACTTGTGACTCAACCTCTTTAACTCTTTTGAAAACGTAGTTTTTTTTCAAATAATCTTTCAAGGGGTGGCTCACATTCGCTGCAGTTGGTTTGAGGGTGGATTCTAGGGTAATCGGGGGCGCTGATAACGAATATTGGAGTTCACAAGTTCGCACGCGTGTAGAACACGGTGTTTTTAGCCTATAACGACGTCACACCGTTTTTGATTTTATTTGCACGGTAAATAAACTGAAAACTTTATAAACTTGACATATTCTTAATCCTAAGAACAAGTACTTTCACCTGGTATTTTTAGTTTTTTCCCACAAACTTTATTTTTTGAAAATTTCACTTGTATAAGTACATTTTTTTATGATTTTTTTTTTAATTCTGATCGTTATTACGAGTCAAACCATGTAGCTCTTTTTTTTAAAAATCTTAATCCTTGAGCAACTATTTATTTTTTCTAAATAACGTCATAGCTTTCAGAAATTAGCCCACAATGACCAAGTTCTTTTTTTTTTAGCTGTTAAGAAAATGAAAACGAATTAAACTGCATATCATTCAAACCATCAGAATGTCCTTTACATGTTATTAATAAAAACAAACTCGAGACTTGAATCTGCAAGAATATTCAAGTGTTTGAACAAGAGAATCCCCCCCCCCAAAAAAAGAGAAAAATTTTCTGAATAGTGGCGTTTTACTCTAAATATTTTCAAGAAATCCTATGATTTTTATCTCACCAAACGATAGATCGCTCTTTTTTTAATCAAATCATGTATTTACATTCTATAGAACTAATATTTTTAACCAGGAATAAAAACAAAAAACAGATGCCTAGTTCTGCGATCGCATGCGCCAATTTGGTATATTTTTTATGCTTTATTTGAATTCTGCTCGTCATTACGAGTCAAACCATGTGCCTCTTTTCCAAAAAATAGTAATTCTTGAGCAACTATTTATTTTTTCTGTAATAGATACAATCTGGCTTACGTAGGCTCATATACGAGCCTCAAGGTGGCGAAGCCTTGTGAACGTGTGGTGCAGAGGTGACTAAGGCTGATTTAAGACACTATTTTCTTTAAATAGCAGGGGCCAATGATCCAATCGGTTAGATTGGGTCAACGGCCACTGATTTAGTAGACGGCAAATGTAATGATCAGCTGAAAGTAAGGTTTAGACGACTGCATTAGCAGTTTAATATCAAAACAAATAAAAAATTAAATATTTAAAACTGAACATGAAAGGTGGCTCAAATCTCTTGTTTTTCCTCATCTTCGTCTTGGGACTCGTTCTTATACACATCGGAAAGTAGGCATTTTTGGGAGTCAGCTCCACACTTGCATGTGCAGTCACAGAAACCTATTTTGGAGCATTTGCAGTGCGAGCCGCACTTCGTCTTGTCACAGTTGCAAAAAGAAAGCGATGCTAGCCCATGCGGCATCGCAGAAACTAGGTCTGGCTTTAGTTCATGATCTTCAGTTCTCCAGCCCATATCGGTAGCCTGAGGTAAATCAATACAGGGCTTGTGGCTTTGGATCAAAATCAGTGACTGGAAAATGCACCTTTTCAAATGAAGCAAAAACGAGATATCGGTTGGTGGTAAACGCCACAAATCCTCCAATCTTGAGTACAAAAGTGCTCGAACAATCCTTCAGACTATTGAAGTTAGTCGCACTTCTGCCATACACTGTAACCACAAGCTGCTTACAGACGTTGACTAAACCATCACTTTGCGCAGATGATGGCTTCTCTTCAAGGGCTCGAACTTCATCACCTAAAGACCCGAAAAAGTTCTGAAGACTTCGCAGCTCGAAAAAACCGCACCTTTCTAATTCCATACAGGAACCTTGTGGTGTCACATCAACTCAAGCTGTGGACAAGCGGCAAGGTGCTGCAAAATGTTACTCCTAGTTTTTGGGCTCCCGTATGCATAGGTATGGAGTAGCACGGAAACTTGACCCAGACCTGCTTGAGGCCGAGACTGGCAAGATACTGGAAGTAGTATGCAGCTAGTAAGACGATATCAGTATCGTTGGCTTGTATTATCACAAGTGTGCTCTTTCGTCTAGCGGCAACTGCTGTGTGGTATAATATCTGAGTGTTGGCCTCCTCATGGCAGGACGAAATATCGTCACCAACAGAGCTTCCATGAGGCGTAACGGTAACAGCTCTATGTCGACTCTCGAAACCTCCAGCGAGATGAACCATCAGATGGGTCGAAAAATTGTACTCCCAGACCTCGAAAAGAACTTTCAAGAGTCGACCTTTGGCTGAGCGACTACTGAGCATCCCGTCCCAGAGTGTTGCAACTTTGCTGGAGGAAGGGAACGGGCTGGAAATATTTCCTTTAGGATCTCCTCTTCCTTTTCGACAGCGAGATGCTTCTTTGAGGTTGAACGAGTAGTCATCATGGGTTCTATCGTCACTAAAACCGTCATACCTGTCACCAACCAAATGGATGGACTGACAAGCTTCGCGTATGTTCCTAAGAATCCCATCATAAACTCTTATTCCAAATCTGCTAGTGTCTCATTTTGTTCTGGTGTATAACACCTTATGACACTCATGACATCAACTATATAGTCAGATCGAGGAGAGTCTTCAAAAAGTGTATGCGGAATAATTTTGGGCCATGACTGCAAGCCAGACTGTTACAGAATGTAGTTCAAGGCTGTTTACTTTGTACCAGTACGTAGCTGAGGCTCCCTACGACTTGATGATAATACTGCAAGTGAGGCAGGATATGGCTGTAGCTCGTACTTCAGCAGCTCACAGAGGGATGAAGTTTGTGTTAAATTTGCAATACGTAGAGCTCGTTTAAGCAGCTCAGTTTTCTCAAAATATTTTTTGTGGCTCTTTCTTTTTTCCTTTTTTGGCAACAGAGGCGAAAGTTTGTACTATGCCAATTTTTACTTTCGTGGATGTCCCGTCGAGATATGAGCTCATTGCTTCGAAGCCAATGTCTCGGAAGTTCAGCAGACTATTTGCTACGGCTTTTGGAGCTCTATCCCCTGTCAAAAAGTTGTACACCTCTGTTCTCGTCGTCTTGAATGGGTTTCCGATTCACACTACCAAGTCCATAACCCGATTTTTACCTTTTATTGTCAGATTCGTAAACGCAGTGGTATCTTCATGATGCTTCATTGCCTCGCCATCCATATTCAGGTTTGCTTTCAGCGTTCTGGTGGCTGCTGTGAGAAAGGGGAGAGTAGCCAGATATCGATCCCTGGAATTTTCATTCGTTGTCGCACCAAAGATGCTAGAAACTCTTCGATGACCTTTGATGTCCAGATTCACGGTCGACTATAAAGCTAGGGCACATGCAATACTGCAAAACGGCATGTTGTTTTCCTAACAAAAAAAATTGCCACTTACAAACTCTCTGTGAACTTCTGGCGCTTTTTCAGGCAGGCGTAGCATTTCTTCTAGGTAGTTAAGCGCACCTGCGGCGTATTTATAGTTTCCGGGTGCGAAGAAAATCGAAATCTTCTCGTTTGTGGTGTTTGAGTGTGATTCCTAGTCTGCAGCTCTTTCAGCATAAAGATAGTCGTTTCCGGTACGGATAAGATATAAATAGTTGATCCAGAGGCTATGATTCCTTATGGTAGATCTGGACTCGTTGTGCTTTGAGAAAAGCGGAGCAATGCTGTCCAACGTTTCTCCTATCTGTTTACATGCTTCAGAACTAGTTGTACCAACATGGTGTGCCTCACGCAAGACAACTGACACCCCCTAAAATTTTTGTTGTCGGAATCCTTACCTTTAGTTAGATCAGATAAATATACCAAATCCTTTCCTATTATGTCGTAGTTTTCAGTGCTTTATGCAATAGTCAGTGATCCAAGGCTCGCTATCGTTCAAAAAAAGAGAGGGGGTGGCTCACATCAGCCGCAGTTGGTTTGAGTATGGATGCCGGGGTAATCTAAGGTGCTTAAAACGAATATCGGGGTGCACATGTTCACACTAATGTAGAACTTGACGATTTTAGCCTATAAAGGAGAAATTAGCCTTTTATAGCTAAGTACTTTATGCAACTAAAACTCGATATGTAAGATGCTCGGTTTTTTTTTTTATTGCTGTGGAAACCAAATTCGCGCATGCGATCGCAGAACGAGGCATCTGTTGTTTTTTTTTTTTTTTTCCTGGTTAAAAATATTAGTTTTATAGAATGTAAATAAATTATTTGACTAAAAAAAGAGCGATCTGTCGTTTGGTGAAATAAGAACTATAGGCTGTTTAAAACGCCACTATTCAGAAAATTTTCTTTTTTTTTGGGGGGGGGTGGGTATTTTCTTGTTCGAACGCTTATATATTGTTGCAGATTCCAGTCTCGACTTTGTTTTTATTTAAAAAAAATGTAAAGGACATTCGGACGGTTCGGATGATGTTCAGTTTGATTCGTTTTCATTTTTTTAACAGCTAATTTTTTTTTTTTTTTAATTGGTCATTGTAGGCTAATTTCTGAAACCTATGACGATATTTAGAAAAATTAAATAGTTGCTCAAGAATTAATATTTTTTGGAAAAAAGGCACAAAGTTTGACTTGTAATGACGAGCAGAATTCAAATAAAGCATAAAAAAATATACTTATGCAGGCAAAAATTTCAGAAAAACCGAGAAAACTAAGAAAAATTATATTAAAAAACCCTTGTTTTCAAAATTAAATAGGGGTTTACTAAAGAAATAAAAGTAGTGGGGAAAAAAAACTAAAAATACCAGGTGAAAGAACTTTTTCTTAGGATTCAGAATATGTCAAGTTTATAAAGTTTTCAGTTTATTTTACCATGTAAAAAAAATCAAGAGCGGTATCACGTCGTAATAGGCCAAATTTGAATTTATAGGCTAAAATGACCATGCTCTACACACGTGCGAACTTGTGCACCCCGATATTCGTTGTAAGCACCCCTGATTACCCTAATCCACCCTCAAACCAACTGCAGCGAGCCACCCCTTCCCTTTTTTTTGAACGATAGCGAGCCTTGGATCACTGACTACTTTTGTTTTTCACTCGTAGTCATTTTCGCTGACGCCCTTATTCTGACTGTATCTTCATTTTTGTAGATCATTACTTTAGACTTTTTTTTTCAATACCATTTACCTTAGCCTCTCGGATTGGTCAGATCCGGTCAGATTGGATTGGTCTTGTCACGTTTGGTGGTAAGGTTCTTCAATTGTCCTCTAGGCATTATAATTACTCCCTTTACTTAATTAATTAAAAAAAAAATTTTCAACAAAATAAGTTTTAAAAAAAGTAAAGAACTCCATTAAACCAAAATGAACAAGAAAAAGAATCAAATAACCTACCAAGAATACAACTCCCACAAATAAATAAATGAATAAATAAATAAATGAAACCCAAAACAAACAGAAATTAAAATAAATAAGAAGCAAACTCAAAACGAGAAAAAATAATATGAGTAGGGTTCTAAACCTCAAGCTTTCTATAAGCCAGAAAATAATTTGTACTGTACTGAAAACAATTCAAATGAATTTACTGAAAAAAATTTGCAATTGTCAGTTTAACATACATATGCTGATATTTATTCCTTAAATTGATTTTGGATTTCTTAAAGTTAGAAAAGTGAAAACTTTACTTAACTTAAAAGAATTTACTTAAAAGAATTTTCAGTAAAGAACAAATTATATTCTGGCTTTTAGAAAGCTTGGGGTTTAGAACCCTACTCTTATTAATTTCTGCTCGTTTTGAGTTTGACTCTTATTTATTTTAATTTCTGTTTGTTTTGGGTTTCATTTATTTATTGATACTGGTTTGTGGTAGTTGTATTCTTGGTAGATTATTTGATTTTATTTTTGTTCCTTTTGGTTTAATGAAGTTCTTTACTTTTTTTTTAAACTTATGTTGTTGAAAAAGTTTTTTTTAATTAATTTCTGTTTGTTTTATAATAGCATAGTCTTTTTCAGAGAGAAAGACTGAGCCTCTTCTAAAGTTAAACAACCATCCCTTCTATAAAAACCTGAAATACCCCCTGGGCATAGCTTTCAACCCTTGCCCGTAATCTCTGGGGTTTGTTTCATCCCCAAAGGCCTTGCTATATGATATTGAGACCATTTTGAATAGAACAGCTATCTCAAAATTTCTATTAGATGCATTTCAGGACAAAATGACGTGTGTGTAGGGGCGGGGAGGTTAGCTGTCCTCTGATCACTTAGACTCTTAAAAAGAACATTACAGTGTCTGATTACCAATCCAGTGCGCCCCCTTCGAAGTTTATATGACCATGCTTTCTATAAAAAGCTTTATATGTCCCCAGGACATAACTTACAACCCTTATCCTGAGGGCTGGTGGTTTTGTTATCCTTAAAGACATAAATTCCAGACCGTTTTGATACGCTGAACAAAATGGCTATCTTAAAATTTTGATTGAAAGTGCTTGGAGAAATTATGGGCGTTGGGGGGGGGGGGGGGGGAATTTGCCCTTTGATCACTTTTTACTAATAAAAAAGGCACTAGTATTCTCAATTTCCATTCAAATGAGCCCTTTTTGAAGCTTCTACGACAAAACTTTCTATAAAAACCCAAGGGCATAACTTACGACCCTTGTCCTGAGGGCTATGGGGCGAGGATATTCATCCTCAAAGAAATGATTTCCAGACCTTTCAACTGCGTTGAGGAAATTGGCCATATCAAAATTATGATCGGAAAAGTTTAGGGAAATGATTGGCGTGGGGGGGGATTCTCCCTTCGAATACTTTTGACTATTAAGAACGGCAATAGCCCTTTCAATTTCCGATCAAATGAGCCCTTTTTGAAATTTTTACAGCAACGCTTTCTCTAAAAACATTAAATGCCACCAGGGCATAACTTACAACCTTAGCCCTAAGGGCTGGGGGGGTTGTCATCCTCAAAGACCTAATTTCCAGAACTTTCAACTACGTTCAACAAAATGACTACCTCAAAATTTTGATTGGATGTGTTTGGGGAAACTACGTTGAAAAAAGGGGCTATCTGAAAATAAAACCGAGCGTAACCAAATTCGTTCAATTTTTTTCCGGTATTGCAAATATTTACTGGGAATTCCCATATGGTTCAGAAACTCATATGTTTCGCAGAAATACTGTATTTTTGAAATAAGTAATAAAATGGACGATTTGTCTACCCGTTTCAAAAATCGAAACACAGCAGTCCACGACTTTCCATTGGCTAGTCTTGTTCAGTAAAATCGTGATTTTGATTTCGTTTGTTTTTCTCTCTTCCATAGTTATCGCAGTTTAGTTTTGTTTTCTAGTGTTGTGTGATTTTTTCGTTCTTTTTTTCTTTCGTTTTTATAACTCCTTCGAGCATTTACAGTGTATTTGTATGAAGGGTTGAAATTAGATTATTATTATTAAACCTTGAGTTAACGGTTTTGGATCATAATTATTATAATTATACCGTTTTATATTTTCAAGATTTTCCACTTAAGAAGTGGCACTAAAAGTGTTGTTTTCAGTGCTATATCTCACTTACGAATTGTAAAATTGATAAAAGCACGTAGATATGAGCAAAAGTTTTCAAATGAACCATTGAACATCACCCTAAGAAGTTCTAGTAGCCACTAGCCCCAGCTTTTATACTTGAGACATGGCACAAAAAGTGCCTTTGTTAGTACCATTTGAAACTTGCAGATGGTAAAATTTATAGGAAGAACGTAAATATGAGAAATTATTATTTTATGTGAGCTATCAAAATCTATCTACGATGCTCTGGTTGCCCGCTAGCCCCACCCCTTGAGAAATGATATAAAGTACCCTTTTTCGTACCATATGGCGCTTGCGGATGGTGGCATTTATATGTACAACATATATCTGAGAAATAGTTTTTGTATGAGCTCTTAAGCATCTCTCTATGATGTTCTAGTAACCCGCTAGGCCTGGAAAAAAAGGCCGTTTTAAAGTTTTTTAACTTTTAGTCACTATGGGCTGTGGTTCGCTCTTTACTAGGTTGCAGCTAATGCTTCAACCATGACAAAGAGTTCATTGCGAATTCTCCCAAGAAACTAGTTCATATTGAAATCTGTGAAATCTAATAGATGGTAGAATTTGTAAAAACCTGATCAATACAAGCAATAGCTTATAATTGAGCCATTAAACATTTATCTACGATGGTGTGCTAGCCTGCTAATGTTTCAGTAGCTTACTGGTGAGCAGACGATTTATGAAACTTACTAAGGGGGTTGGGAGGAGGAGGGTTTGGGAAGGAAACTTGTAAACCTCCAGTTAAGGGTTCTGGAACATAAATATCACAATAGTACCTGTTTTGTACTTCAGAGCTTTTCCACTTATGAAGTGGCACCAAAAGTGTTGTTTTCAGTGCTATATCACACTTACTAATGGTAGAATTGGTAATAAAAAAAAACACGTTGATATGAGCAATAGCTTTCAAATGAGCCATTAAAAATAACTTTTATAAGTTCTGCTAGTCCAATAGCCTCAGCTTTTCTACTTGAAACATGGCACAAGTAGTGCCGTTTTTAGTGCCATTTGGAAATTGTAGCTGGT
This sequence comes from Artemia sinica, assembly GCA_027921565.1. Classification (NCBI taxonomy): domain Eukaryota; kingdom Metazoa; phylum Arthropoda; class Branchiopoda; order Anostraca; family Artemiidae; genus Artemia; species Artemia sinica. The sequence continues at coordinate 52,776,516 of CM051256.1, read as the reverse complement.
GGAATTTATAGAAAGAACGTAGATATGAGCAGTATCTTTTATATGAGCTATAAAAAATATGTCTACGATGTTCTGGTTGCCTGCTAGCGCCACCTCTTGAGAAATGTCAGAAAATGTGATTTTAGTGCCATGTGGCACTTGCAGATAGCGGATATTATAAAAAGCGCGTAGATATAAGAAAAAGCTTTTAATGAGGCATTAAGCACCTCTCTATGATGTTCTGGTCACCCGCTAGGCCTGGATAAAAGAAAAAAAAAAAAAAAAAAGGGAGACAGCTCAGTGCTACCAATGCAAAAAAACGATTTTCCTTGTTGTTCAAGGAGGGGAATTGTAATTTCCCTGTAAAAGGTTTTCGACTATTCTGATTTCAATGTTACACTTTCCATTTTGATCTGACGCCATTTTGGAGGGGTTTCAAGCTTTTTTTTCGAAATCACCATAAATTTCTTTTTGCAATAAACTTTTACTTTTAAGACAAACCGAAATAATAGTTAATAATAATAATAATAATTTATTTATAACCCACTGCACAAACAACGTGAAAATAGTGGAGTAAAGAGAAAAAGGAAAGAAAAAATAAACAAACACATCACTTAAAGTAAGATAAACAAATAAAAAGAAAATTCAGCAAAACAAACGAATCTGACCATGGTGAGGGGACAGTTTTTCTTAGGCATTTGCAGACAGTTTTATACGTAAATCATGAAGTTTTTTTATATCGGAATTCGACCTGTTAGGGCATTTTGATATTTTCAGACCGAAAAAATTATCCCCCGAATCTACATTTACGAAAAACCTCGTTTTCCTATAATAGCCCATGTTAATTTTTGAAATTCCTAAAAGCATAGTAATTCATTATTAAATTGGATCAAAATAGTCCTCTTAACCTGTCAAGACTGACTGCAAGCTTCCAAAAATCCCAGCTTTTTCCCAGAAGTTTTTTTTGTCGAAAAACGAAAATCTTACTTTGTATTCGCTTGCGTCGAAAATAGATTGCACAGACTAAAAATAATTTGAAAAGAGTCTCTGATAGTACAGTGGTCACTATTCCTGTCTGTCATGCGGAAGACCCGGATTCGATTCCCCGTCAGAGTAATTTTTTTATATATTGAATTTAAAGTAGTATCTTTTAAATTCAAAGTTTAAAAAAGAAACTCAGTTTCTTTTTTAAATCCAATCTATTAAATTCTTCGGCTCAACAGGCGTCTCAAAAAGAATATCACAGTCGGCCTTCAGCTTACAGGTAAGTCTCCACTGCTTTGATAACATGCCGTATACCCGCATGCTCGAAGAAAAGTTGAAAAAAGAAAATCTTACTGTGCATTTGATTTGAGTATTCAGGAATTAAAAGCCTTAACACAAGAATCTTCAAAAGCGGGGGGCTGGGGGGCGGCAGCCCCCCAACTTTAACTCCTGACACGATCAGCAAACAGTTAGTCAAGCAATAATAAGTAATAAACTGTACAAAAACGTGCAGAAATTATTTGAAAAAAAACTACGTTTTCGAAAGAGTTAAAGAGGCTGAGTCACAAGTTCGAACCTCAAAACGTACAGGGATTAGGAGGTACAGTTGGGGGGCTGCCGCCCCCCAAACTCCCCGCTTTTGCAGCCTCTTTTGTTAAGATTTTTATTTTGGTGGTCTTCTGCCCCCCTCAATCCCCGCTTTTTCCCTTGCAAAGAAATGCTTTGCAACACGAACGAAGTCTGCTTGAATTTTTTACCGTAAGAACATTCTATTGCATCTCTTTGATTAGAAACAGTACTGAGCCTGTTTGCTGGATTTTTTACAGGAGATTTTTCCCTAACCGATATCAAGCTATAATGTGATGAACTTAACAATTTTGAACAGAAAAAACAGGGAACAGAAGAAGGGCTCAGCATAAACAAGCAGTTTAGGTTCAGGTAGGTTCAGGTTCATCTATTTTTCCATCATACATAATCACACTGAATACATAGCTATACCTGGCACAGAGACAAGTTTGTAGTTATAACTATAACAGACTGAGTTGTCGTTGCCAAATTCTCTGAAGATTTAAAAAAAAATGCCATTGAAACAGTTTCATTCGTGTTGGAACGACCAAGTGATTACAGGCTACAGGACTTAAAAACTTTAACAAAAGAGGCTGCAAAAGCGGGGGGTTTGGGGGGCGGCAGCCCCCCAACTGTACCTCCTAATCCCTGTACGTTTTAAGGTTCGAACTTGTGACTCAGCCTCTTTAACTCTTTCGAAAACGTAGTTTTTTTCAAATAATATTATTACACAGAGTAATACCAAGCCAACATAGGCTATCAACTGAACGTATAGAAGCATAATTACAATTCAAAGGAGAATTCGTAGTATTACCGTTGAAACGAAGATACTCGCACTTTTCAACATTTAAATTAAGTCCAATATCTAAAAAAAACTTTTCTCACATTATCCACCATTTTAGACAAAGAATATTTGCTCCTACTAACAAGTAGGATGTCATCCGCGTAAGCAATATACGATACATCAGAAAAACCAAGAAAGCAAGTATAAGCTATCTTAGAGAGCACTCTAGCAATACAAAGCTTAAAAACATAAGAGAATAACAGGCCTCCTTGGCGTACTCCGCATCGAAAACGATCATTCTCTTGGACATTAACCCCGTTCAGGGACATTAACCCCGTTACCATTCGTTAATCAGTGTCAGATGGCAATTTTTTTCACTAGACAGTTTTTTTCAAAACGCGTTTTTTAACTTTTATTTACTATGGGCTGTGGTTCGCTCTTTACTAGGCTGCAGCTACCGCTGCAACAATGATACCAAACAGTCGAGAAGTTTGCTGAATGTACGATCTGAGCAAACCGATTTCATAGCCACAAGGATAAATGACGGGCGACAGAATGCATTGGACTTGTATAATTTAGGCTATATATTTGCACATTAGGGGGGTGGGGTAAGGTGAGGTTGAATTAGGTTTTTAACCCCTTTCTGAGATTTATTTTATCCCCCCCCCCTTAATGTGCAAATATTTAGCCCAAATTATATTATTATATAAACTAAAGTATAATATTTTCATCATGTCATGGCATATTTCGTTATGATTAACCTAATAGCCCTTCTTGAGTGTGTTGGGTATAGTACATAAGTACCAGTAATTTTTCTTTCAAGAGGGCATAGACTAACGCTACCAATTTTCTTTGCTTTTTTAAGTAAATTGCTGATGATGCAATTTATAGGAAGGACGTAGAAAGGGGCGTAATTTGATATGGAGCAGGGGGTAGGTAACTGCCCCTTCCAGACCCAAGTTTGCCCCCCAGACCTGATCCCCCCCCCCCCCAGCTGAAATTTAGTTTTTGCAAAAAAATATTGTCAAAACTAAGATAAGCCTTCAGAATTCGAGCATCCAGAGAAACAAGTTAGTTTTCTTTAGTATATCTTTGCTTCTATGGTAATATATGGCTCATTTTTCCATTTTCAGTATCATTTTGACTTGATTTGGGAAAACTGCATCCAACTTTGCCCCCCCCCCCTCAGGATTTTGACGAGATTTCGCCACTCACGTAGATATGAGCAATATCTTTTATATGAGCTATTAAAAATCTGTCTAGATACATGCGATACCAATACGCCCAATAACAATACGCTCACACCGATACGCGTGATATAAATACGCCCGATACCGACACACTGTGCAGCCCTGTCTCCAGGGACTATGGAGGGTCGTATCATCGCCAAAACCAAAAATATTTGACCTTGAACTATGTTGAACAAAATAGCTATCTCAAAATTGGGATTGGATGGCTTTAGGGGGGGGGTGTCTTCAGGGAGGGGGGGCTAGTTGCCCTCCAATCTTTTTAGTCACTTAAAAAGGACACTAGAAAATGTAATTTCCGTTCGAATGAGCTATTATACATCTCTCTATGATGTTCTGGTCACCCCCTAGCCCTGCTAGAAAAAAAAGAGAAAAAGAAAAAAAAAAAAAAAAAAACAGGAGACACATCAGTGCTACAAAAAGGAAAAAGTCATTTTCTTTGTTGTTCAAGGAGAAGGACTGTAATTTCTCTGTACAAGGTTTTCGACCATGGTGATTCCGATGGTACACCTTTCATTTTGATCTGACGCCATTTTCGAGGGTTTTCAGGTTTTTTTCGAAATCATCATAAATTTCTTCTCGCAATAAACTTTTACTTTTAACACGAACCAAAATGATAGTCACCATTCCTCAATCAGAGTCAGATGGCAATTTGTTTCCACTAGGCAGTTTTTTCCTAAACATGATTTTGACTTTTGATTCTGACCGTGTTAAACAGTATATTGTAAATTCTCCCAACGGACTAATTAGACTTACTAAGGGGGCTGGGAGGGGGAGTATACGGGAAGGTTCCCTTGTAAATCTCCCGTTAAGGGTTTTGGAACATAATTATTACAATGGTACTGTTTTATACTTCGAAGGTTTTCAACTTTAGAAGTGGCACAAAAGGTGTCGTTTTTTGTGCTATTTGGAATTTACGAATAGCAAAACTGGTTTAAAGCACGCAGATATGAGCAATAGCTTTCAAATCAGCCATTAAACATCTCTTTAAGAAGTCCTGGCATCCCAATAGCCCCTAGCTTTTCCACTTGAGACATGGCATCAATAGTGCCATTTTTAGTGTCATTTGGCAGTTACAGGTGGTGGAATTTATAAATAAAACGTAGATATGAGAAATAGCTTGAATGTGAGCTACTAAACATCTGCATACGATGCCCGCTAGCCCCACCCCTTGAGAAATAGCACATAATGTGCCATTTTTGTGCCATATGGCACTTGCAGATGGTTGAATTTATAAAAAGCATAATAGCATAAAAATATTATTAGCATAAAGAGCGAGGTATTGAAGAGGGGGATTTGCCCTCATATACGGGATAATTTCTGTTCGTTTTAAGTTTTAATTAGTTTTAGTTGAAAAATTAGTTTTTTTATTCAGTTTCTGATCGTTTTTTCAAATAATTCCAGAAAATTTGCCTTTTCTGTCTATGAACCCCCCCCCCCAACAGAATTCCTCCTTGGAAAGTCCCTCTCGCGTGAGATCCCCCATGCCCCAGACAATTCAATCCCTGCTGAAAATTCCCAAAAAAAACTTCTTGCGGACAACTTACGCCTGGAAAATTATTTTTAGCCTACTTTCGTTGATAAAAAGACTTCTTTTTCTTCTAATTTCTAACCGTTTTTCAAAATATGCCGGAAATGTTCCCTCCGTGAAAATTTTTCCTGGAAATTCTCCCCTACCAATGTCTCAATTTAAAGTTTATCCCCGTGAAATTTCCCCATGAAAAATCTCTCACGCGAAAAATCTCCCCCCCCCCTTACGGAAAAATTCCCCAGACAATTGCAACTCTTTTGAAAAATTTTTCTGGGCAATTTTCCCGGAATACGTCCCACATGTAAAACTAAATTTGCAAAGAAAAAGTAAACCAAATAAAAAGAATTCTGGTAAATTTCCCCCGTGTATAGTTTCCCTTTGAAAGTTCTTCCTTGGAAACTTTCCCCCCCATGGAAAATTCTCCCCTTGGAAAATCCCTCCACCGAAAATTCCCTCCTACATAAAATTCACTCTTTCCAAAAAATGTCTTTATACTTCCCAATAACAAAAACTAAGTAAACACTAGACAAATTTCATAACTTATAACCCTTTTCTACACGGACTTGCAGGGTCGAGTCATCCCCAGAGGCATGAAACTTGACCTTTCAACTATTCTAACCAAAATGGATATTTCAAAATTTTTATCGGATGACTTTGGTAAAAAAAAAAAGGAGCAGGGGAGGGATGGGGAATCTAGTTGCCCTCTAGTCGGTTTGTTTACGAAATGGGGAGCTAGAACTGTAATTTACGTTCGAGCGAGCCCTCTCCCGACTTTAGCCTATATGACTATTAGTTCGTTACGATCATACTGGCAAAAAAAAATAAAACAGAATAAATAAACACGCATCCATCATCTTTCTTCTGGCAAAACTTACAAAATTTCACATATTTTCAGATGGAAGCTAGAAACCCTTACAGTATGGTTCTCTGATATGCCGAATCTGTTATTTTTATTAAGATGAATCTGCTTTTCAAGGGCGTTCCCATCCTTTCTAAAAATCATACACTTTTTCTCAGGCTCGTAACTTTTGATGGGTACATAAAACTTGATGAATTTTACATATCTGAGGTCGTCATAAAAATCCAATTCCGTTGTTATATCTATTGCTATAAAAATTTCTTGTTTTACAGTTTTGGTTGCTATTTGGCTAAATTGCTCCTTACTTACAGTACGTTACCACGAACTATTTGATTAGCTAATCAGGCTTGTAATTCACTCTCAGAAAGGACATTGGTGGCGGGCATTGACAATAATTTTATGGTAACTTTGTATAGGTATTTCTGACACCCATATTACAAGACTTCCATTACTTGAGTGTATCAGTTTTTCTTGGAACTAAAGACTCCCTACTGAAAATCTAGAGAGCCGTGACAGATGCAGCTGCTGACGAAGCTTGTCTTGCATTGACTACTGGAACTTCATCATGAATGTGATCCCACAAACTGGATTGATTCTTGATTTTGCACTTGTATCTACTGATACAGATTCCATTCCGGCCCAATCCATGAATCTTGCTATTTTACTCTCAACTTGAAGAAGATTGTCAGGGGTAACATATAATTTCTAGAAACGCGGATTGAAGTATGTGGCAATCGTGAAGAGTGTGATCTGAACAAGGCAAATACGCTAAGAAGGTATTTTATCTAGCCAAGCCTTTTGGAGGTTCTCAGCGACATTTGAGAGCCCACCCTCACTAAACGTAGTTTGAGAACGGGCTATGCCATCTTATGGATAGAGTTGTGCGTGCTGTGTATCTTCATATATCAGTCAGTACATTGAATAGAAAATTCTTCTTCTCGGCCATTTTCGAAACGATTTTCTATGTTGGATCTTTTCTGCTGGACGTTCACTGGTAGGTACCAGAAAAAGCCAAAATAATATCGTTTTCGATATCGATATTTACGTTTCGATATTCGATATCGATATTTGGTGCAATATATCGTTATATGGATATCCGATATCCCAAAAAGGGTTGCAGTCTTTTTGGAAACAATGCAATGAAATTGAACATTCACGAGAAACCTAATCAGTCTTTGCCGAGCTTGATTAGTTTCTCCAGTGAAGGATGGTCACGCGTGAAACCACCAGCAGTCCGAAGTTCTAGATTATTAAAAGAGTGTTCACTCGAATGAAAATTTAACGATTTAGTGCTCATTTATAGTAACAAAAGAGATCAAGCGATAGGGAATTGCCAAGTTCAAGCATTTTACCCTGTAAAACAATAATTTTGACGCACCAGGACCAAAATGCTATTAAGCAAAAGTTTTGAGAACCATTGAAAGGGAATGTTTAAAACTCTAGTCTCAGGGCAATACTGGCGTGCAATATGGCGCTGATATCTAAATATAAAAGCAGAGGCATAGAAATGAACCGTTATCATATGCTATTTATGCAATGAAGCTGAGAGCTGTAGATTATGGCATACTTTTTTATTATTTATTAGGATGTTGGCCAATGAATTTATGGTGCTTGTCCATTATTCAGAAAACACCCAAGTTGATTCATTTACAGGTACATGGGTTGAAATAACTGAGATGCTTGGGAGATAGATAGGATGTCTATAATTTGGGCTGTATATTTGCACATTAGAGGGGAGGGGTGTTAAGTATAGCGGGGCTGCTTGCAAAATGTAATCTAACCTCACCAAAATACCAGCTAAATATTTAATCAAATATAGCTAAAATTGTAGTTTTCCACTGAGTTGAAGCTAATTGTCTCCGTATATAGACAGCAATAAACCGGTTTATTGTCTGATCTTGCATATCCATATTCTTGATGTTTTCTGAATAATGGACTAGTACCATTATTTTTTTATTTATTTTTTTATTGGAAGGAGGGGCACTTATGTCCACAAAAAGTATTGCAGGCCTTTGTTTTCAAACTTTCTATGCAATTTTCTTATGATCAAGTTTCTTGGAGGATTGTTCTGCAAAAGTTACACTTTTATTATAAGAATCGGGTTTGAGGTGGCGGTAGCTCTCCTCACATTTATAATATTCACCTTTATTACTCTGAATATGGTACGAATTACAAATAAAAATTAAATAAAAACAGTTTTTTTTCAAATGCAAGTAAGGAGCAACATAAACCTCACGACGAAAAAAAAAATATTCTTTGTATGAGGAGGACTTCACCCCCTCGCTCTTGACGCCAAAGTTTGACTTTTTGATCTCAGAAGGACTGTTCAAGCATACGTGCGGTCATAAATTCTTTCAGCATAGCCCTATGAAACTTAAGTGTAAAGGAGCGAGAGTTTGTGAAAGGGTAGCTCCCCTAATATACATAATTATTCATGTTCCTTTTTATGTTTTTTTTCATAAAAAGTGGTCTTCACTTTCATTTGAACAAAACGCTTTTTTTTTATTTAATCATGATTGGAGTGATAGCTTTAATCCGGGTTGCAGCGGTAGCTGAGAAAAAATTTCTATAACTTCGTAATCTTGAAACAACTAAAGGAGAATCTTAAAATATTGCGGTTTTCAGGTATCAATAGAGTTTTTGAACTATTATATATCCTGTCTCTTTTCTTACTTTACTGTTATCTATCTTGTTTTATCGTTTATTTGGCATTGGTTACGTTTTAATTTTTTTTTCCTTTTTTTAGTACTTTAAGTGAAACCTCGACAGCTTTATCTTTCCAAATCAATTTAATCAGGTTTTTTTTTATACTATAGCGTAAAAAAAGACCAAGAAAAACTATTTGAGATAAGGGTTTTATCTCCATCAGGATTTAGAAATATGGACTTATACTTATTTGGTAAATTATTCTAGAAATTTTCTGTCACAGATCAGCTCTCAAAAACAAGAAATGTAATGACAAGGTTTTGTTACCATTTCAAAGCTTTTTCATTTTCAAAGTTTCAAGTTAGTGGTTTTAACCCGGTTTGCTGAATTGTGGGTAACGACTAATTGTTTGTCATTTCAATTAGTCTCTAAATACAGTTTTGTTTTTGGGGACATTGGCAATGATTAAATACCATGGCTGATTCTATATTTTACGGCACTCAGCCCGCGGGAGGCTTCTATATATGGATTCTCATTGTCGATTGTCTTCTAACCGCAGACGTGAGTCTCTTCTTGATATCATGACGTCACCGCAGGCTCGTTGCAACCACCCTGGGAAAAATGTGGATTCTTCCTTAAAGTCCTGACCTATTTAGGTCGTTTTTGTCGCCAGTCATACTCGCTTTCTTGCTGTTCCTTGTAATTCTCGCTGCCACTTATCTTCTAACTGCATATTTCTTTGTTCTCTCTGTGGCATATCATTTAGCCGCATATTTCTTCGTTCTTCACGTTCATTTCTAATTCGTTCTACTCCTTGTTGTCGCATGTGTTGTAACCCCTTATTTCTTTGATCTTCATCTTTGTTTTAACTTGTTTTAGTTCTTGCTGCCGAGTATCTTCGAACCGGATATTTCTTTGTTCTTCACTATTGTTTTTGACTCGTTGTCATTTTCGCGAACGCATCTATTCTGACTGTATCTTCATTTCCGTTTATCATTACTTTAGACTTTTTTTTCAATACTCTTTACCTTACCCTCTCGGATCGGTCAGATCCGGTCAGATTGGATTAGTCATGTTACGTTTGATGGTAAGGTTCTTCAATTATCCCCTAAGCACTATAATTACTTTCTTTACTTAATGTACTTACTCTAGCCATTATGAAACTACTTAAAACGCCTTTTGTAAATAAACTAATTACACCTGGTATTTTATGCTTAGCTATGTTTCTTTTGTAATTTCCTATGTTTCATAAATATAAAAACGATAAAAACGATCTTGGGGGGGGGGAGGATCATTTAATTTATTCTTTTGAAATGTACTCATAAATATGACGTCAATTATATGATCTGTCTTGTCAATCATTTGTTTCTTGTGTAATTTTGCCTGCATCATAGACACTGAAAACGGTACAGCCACTACTGAGGCAAATATGACGTATGTATGCTTTTCGAATGTATTCATAAATATGACGTCACTTACATAAGTTTTTTTCCCAAAATTGAGGTATTTAACGAATTTTCCTCAAATTTCTGACCTGTATAGGTTGTTTTTTAGGCGAGAAAATCCCAGGGTACTAATTTTCCCAAAAAAATATGGAGGCGTTTTCGAGAAAAAATAAATAAATACACAATTATTGCTCGCTTATAAAGATACTATCTAAATATAAAATATATAGGCTATATATATATATATATATATATATTATATATATATATATATATATATATATATATATATATTATATATATATATATATATATATTATATATATATATATATATATATATATATATATATATATATATATATATATATATATATATATATATATATATATATTATATATATATATATATCAGTGCCAGGTGATTGCCTCCTCCCCCTCTAGATTAAAAAAAATACCTGTTTGGTATTTTCACTAAAAGAATAAAAAAAAAATCTGATTTAGAATATATAGACAAAATCAATTTCTATATATATAGAAATCGATAGAATATATATAAAAAATCTATGAGAGTATGAATGCAATTTTCTTATGGTAAATTTTCTTGAAGGATTGTTCTGCAAAAGTTAAACTTTTATTACAAGAATCGGGTTTGAGGTGGCGGTAGCTCTCCTCACATTTATAATATTCACATTTATTACTCTGAATATGGTACTAGTTACAAATAAAAATTAAATAAAAATATAGTTTTTTTTTTCAAATAAAGTATGGACTAACATAAAACTCACAACGAACAAAAATTATTCTTTGTATGTGGGGGACTTCACCCCCTCACTCTTGACGCCAAAGTTCGACTTTTTGCTCTCAGAAGGACTGTTCAAGCATACGTGCGGTCATAAATTCTTTCAGCATAGCACTATACATTTAAGTGTAAAGAGCGAGAGGTTGTGAAAGGGTAGCTCCCCTAATATACATAGTAATTCATGTTCTTTTTTATGTTTTATTGTTGGTCTTCACTTTCATTTGAAAAAAAAAAATTCTATTTAATCATGATTGGAGTGATAGCTTTAACCTAGTAAAGAACAAACCACGACCCATGGTAACCATAAGTTTAAAAACGTTTTTTTTTTTTAACTGATAATTAAGAAAAAAAAGTGTTATTTGAAGCTGGTTCGGGAATGGTAACTAACATCTCGATTACTCTGAATGGTAAAAATGTATTGCGAAACAAATTTATGGGAATTCTGAAAGATAGCCTCAAAACCTTCTGAAATGGTGTCTGATCGAAATGAAAACGGCACCATTGAAATCGACCTTTTCGTAAATTCCATACAGAAAACTGCAGATCCAATACAGAACGATATGCAGTCAGTCTGTAGGTCTATGTCTCCTCTAAATTTGGCATACTATAAATACTTTTTTGCTAGCATCGATCAAGACAACGATAGACCACCCACCACCCATCGCAGTATAGACAGCATGTCTGGAAGAAGAAAGGGGATTCCTCTTACAAACATGTTTGGGGAACAAAATCAAAATGTATTGGTTCAACGTGGCAACACTGAGAAAAAATTACTATAACTTCGTAATCTTGAAACAACTAAACGAGAATCATAAAATATTAAGGTTTTCAGGTATGAATAGAGTTTCTGAACTATTATATATCTTGTCTCTTTCTTTCTTAACTGTTATCTATCTTGTTTTATCGTTTATTTAGCATTGGTTACGTTTTAAGTTTTTTTTTTTCTCTTGTGAAACCTCGACAGCTTTATTGTTCAAAATCAATTTAATCAGGTTTCTTTATACTATAGTGTAAATAAAGACGAAGAAAAACTATTTGAGACAAGGGTTTATCTCCACCAGGATTTAGAAAAAAGGACTTATACTTATTTCGTATATTATTCTAGAAATTTTCTGTCAAAGATCAGCTCTCAAAAACAAAAAATGTAATGACAAGGTTTTGTTACCGTTTCAAAGTTTTTCATTTTCAAAGTTTCTAGTTAATTGTTTTTATCCGATTTACTGAATTTGGGGTAACGACAAATCGTTTGTCATTTCAAATAGTCTCTAAATACAATTTTGTTTTTGGGGACTTTGGCAGTGGTTAAACATCCTGGCTGACTCTACATATTAGATGCCAAACCTTGATAAATTTCACCCAGCATTTACGTCAAACTTCAATAGAGTTTTGGCACTAATGTCATCCTGTAATTATATCTTTTAGGACGGACCGTTTGTTTGGAATGAACTAACCCAGGGATATGTTCTAGCTGGATATTTCTGGGGCTACATATTCACCCAATATCCTGGTGGAAGAGCAGCAGAAACACTTTCGGCCAAATGGGTTTTGTGGACCTCAGTTTTTGTCAACGCTATCTTCACTTTACTCACACCACTCGCTGCAAAATATCATTATGGTCTAGTCATCACAGTTAGAGTCATTGAAGGACTTGGAGCAGTGAGTTCGTGAGGAATTATATTTCATGCGCAATAAATACCGCCCTATTGGTACCCTATAAAAGATCAGGGGTTAAACACAATAAGATAAGATAAGATCTATTGCAAAAAGTCTGTGGGCCATAGCAACACATAATACAGTCAAACAGTTCGTGGTAATGAACTGTAAGTAATGAGCGACCCGGCTCAATAGTAATCAAAACTCTAAAAAACGGAATTTCGATACCAATAGATACATCAAAAGAATCAAATTTTAATGCTGATTTCAAATATATAAGTTTCATCAAGTCTAGTCCTACCCATCAAAAGTTACGTTCCTGAGAAAATTTGCCTGATTTTCGAAAAAAGGGGGAAACAACCCCTGAAAGCTATAGAACCTTAATGAAAATCACACTATCAGATTCAGCGTTTCAGAGAACCATAGTGTAGAGGTTTCAAGCTCCTATCTTCAAAAATGTAGAATATTGTATTTTTTGCTAGAAGAAAGATCACGGATGCGTGTTTATTTGTTTGTTTTTTTTTCCCTAGTGGTGATCGTATCGAACAAGTGGTCCTAGAATATCGCAGGAAAGCTCATTTGAGCGAAAATTAAGAGTTCTAGTGCCCTTTTTAAGTGACTTAAAAAATGGAGGGCAACTAGGCCCCTCCCAAGCTCATTTTTTCCCAAAGTCATCCGATCAAAATTTTGAGATAGCCATTTTGTTCAGCATGGTTGAAAATATAATAAATATGTGTTTTAGGATGACTTAATCCCCGAAAGCCCCGGGGGAGGGCTGAAAGCTATGAACTTTACCCAATGTTTACATATAGCATTGGTTATTGGGAAGCATACAGATGTTTTCTGGGGGGATTTTTTTCTGGTAGTAGGAAGGGGGTGTGGGGCAATGTGGGAGGATCTTTCTATGGAGGAAGTTTTCATGGGGGAAGGGACACTGCTATGAATGGGGCGCCAGGTTTTTCAGCATTATTTAAAAAAACGATCAGAAATTAAATAAAAAAAGGTTTTTCAACTGGAAGTAAGGAGCGACATGGAAATTTAAAACGAACAGAAATTATTGCGTAAATGATTGGGTTCGCAAAAGTCAATACCTCGCTCTTTAAGCCAAAGATTTTTTAGCACTCTCATAAGAGCTCTTTATTCTAATTAACGGCCTTTGTGATTAAGGGGTGATTTTAAACAATTGGAACAAAATTCTAACTTTAGCCTAAAGACCGAGGTATTGACTAGGGGGTGAAACCCCTAATATAAGTATTAAAAATATATGAATATAGAAGTTCGTTACGTAAGTTAATTCGTAAGTTACGTATATTTATTACTAATATAAACGTTCGTAAATAAAATTGAATAACTTCCGAGAAAGCCATTTAACCAAATAAAAGTAAAATTAATATGCAAATTGTTTTTAATTATTCATGTACTGTGAGCGAAAATCAAAACCTGCATTAATTCAAAAACGTTCAAAAATTAAATTAAAAAAGCAAGTTTTTTTTAATTGAAAGTAAGAAGCGACATTAAAACTTAAAACAAATTGAAATTATTCCGTATATGAAAGGGGCTGTCCCCTCCTCAACGTCTCGGTCTTTACGCTAAAGTTTTTTATTGTTTTAAAAAATAAAGTTGTGAGACAGAGTCAATTTTTAGCGTAAAGAGCGAGGCGTTTTAAATAAGTTTTCATTCACACATCCACACATTAGGCAAAAATAAGGGCCAGCTGCCAGCCTAAACTTTCCCAAAAATTTCCTTCTCTCACCTAAATCCAAACTATCCCCTCCTACCAACAACAAATTCTTCAAATCCTCTTTTTCAACCCAAATTTAAAATAAACCTCCTCCCCCCAACCGTCTTTGGCTTGGGAGTAAAACCTCGAAGACATAGATTGATCCTTATGAGCTTGCCACTCTTGGATTTCTTTGTCATTTAGGGTTCGCTGGACTTCCTTCCATACTGACACGATTTCACCCATAGGGCCTTTTCCTTCATTCCACATCTCCGATAGTCCACAAAGCTCCAGTATTTTCTTGACCTGATTTGGCCCCGAATAACGTCTGCCGTCCTTCAAGCTCTCCAAATAAGCTGACTTAAGAAGCCGAACTGTATATATATATATATATATATATATATATATATATATATATATATATATATATATATATATATATATATATATATATATATATATATATATTATATATATATATATATATATATATATATATATATATATATATATATATATATATATATATATATATATATATATATATATACATATAAATACATATATATATATATATATATATATATATATATATATATATATATATTATATATATCTATATATATATATATATATATATATATATATATATATATATATATATATATATATATATACCTGAAGCTACTTTCGTCTGGAAAACTCTTTTCTGGATCCTCATGTCAGCTAGCTGATTCAAATGACTTCTCAGAAGCATATTTATTAGCCTATTACCCCTTAAATTACAATCTTCTACATGCCTAGACATCCCCGTTAATTCACTAAACTTAACACCCAAATAAACAAATTCTTCTTTAACCTCTAAGACCTTTCCTCCAAAATTAAAATCAACCTCTGAATCAACATCTCCTTTGCATCTAAATACTAATACTAGTGATTTCTTAGCGTTCAACTCTAAATCCTTATTTTCTAAATAATTTTTTTATTATATCTAATTGCTTCTGAAGATTATCTCTGCTATCCGCCCCTAGAGCTATGTCTTCCGCGAGTAACATGCATGATAGCCTAGACCAATCCAAATATACATAAGGGGCTCCATTATTTTTCATAAACCTA
Organism: Artemia sinica; assembly: GCA_027921565.1. Lineage (NCBI taxonomy): Eukaryota > Metazoa > Arthropoda > Branchiopoda > Anostraca > Artemiidae > Artemia > Artemia sinica. Next base: position 52,761,184 of record CM051256.1, on the reverse strand, counting down.
TCTAAATCATTAACAAACAAGGAGAAGAGCTTACGAGATAAAGTACATCCTTGTTTCGCACCCACATGAGACGCACCCAACAGCTTAGACAAATTTCCCATAACCTTCACAACAAATTTCACCCTCCGATACATATCTGCTATTATTGCTACAAAGCAAGACGGCAATCCTATATCTAACAGACTTTCAATTAACAACCTCCTATTTACCGAATCAAAAAATTTTTTTCAGGTCTAAAAAGGCTACGAATAGCCGACCATTTTTTCCTCTAGCATATTTCCTTCTCAATACATCCAAAGTAAAAACATGGTCAACAGTGCTGGATGTCGATCTGAATCCCGCTTGCATCAGGCTAAATGTTTCCTCCTTATCTAACCAATCTCTTAGCCTAAATTCCAGAACCTTACAAAACAATTTACTTACCACATTCCCCATAAAGATTGACCTAAAGTTTTCGTGTAACTTCCTATTACCTTTCTTAAAAAGAGGCACTGCTACAGGAATGTCCCACGAGTGAGGCCAACAAGCTTTCTCTACTACAAACGAGAAAATTGCAACCAACATGGGTATTAAAGTTGTCCTTCCTAGCCTCAGGCCCTTTGTAGATATACCATCTGTTCCTGGAAAATTGCATCTTCCGTTCATCTTTTTCAACTGATCCCAAATTTCTTGTTGAGATACAGGCCTAATAAATCGTAATCATTCTGTCTTAAAGGATATGTTACCTCCCCTAGACCTAACTCTCTATCCTCTGAACCATTCGACTCATTCGCCCTAAAATATTCTGACTCCCTATTCTCAAAATAATCTGGCCACGTCTCAACTGCTGGGACGTCTCCTCTTATTCCTGGCCCTGGAATGAACATTTAACTACCGACCAAAACTCCCTTGGGTAATTCACACTATAAGCTCTCTTAATTTCCTCATTAATTTTCATCTTCCTATCTCTCTTTTTAACTCTTTTAGCCCCATTATAATCTGACCTTAGTTTCCTATATTCAGCTAACCTGCGCAAATTCGTTTCCTGATCCAGTGGGTCTGTTGCTTTAAGTAGCCTGAAAACCCTAATTACCTCTTCCCTTCTCTGCTTACATTCCTCATCGAAAAAACCCTCGTCTATTCTGGTCGGATGTTTCCTATCCTGAGATAAAGGCTTGATTCTCTAATAAATTCTATCTGTAGTTACCGAAACACTACTACTACTACTACTAACAACTCATCGCAGCACCAAGCCGCCTGAGGCCAACACAGCTACGCACGCTCCTCCTCCACCCCAATCTATTCAAAGCCTCCCTTTTTACACCCGCCCACGAAGTTCCCATTTCCTTTAAATCTTTCTTTATGACGTCCTCCCAACCCAGACGGGGACGACCTGCTTTCCGTTTAGCCCTAGATGGTTGGCCGAAAAGAACAATCTTCGGCAATCTGTCATCCTTCATCCGAACAACATGCCCTAACCACCTCAACCTTTCTTTCATTATAGACCTAGAAAGTGGTATTGAACCACATTTTTCGTATAGCCTATTGTTTGAAATACGGTCAGTCAGCCGGGTACCCAGAACAATCCTTAAGCAATTTCTCTGGAAAACATCTAGCAAATCTTCATCCGCTTTTCGGAGCGTCCATGCTTCAGAGCCATATTTGACCACTGTCATCACTGTAGCTTCTAAGATTCTAATCTTGGTTTGCAGACTTATCTTCCTATTCTTCCAGACTTTTTTTAACTGTGAAAAAACACCCTGAGCCTTGGCTATTCTATTTTTAACATCTTCACTGCTCCTACCATCTTTACTAATAATACTACCAAGGTAAGTGAAACTGTCCACCTGATCAATCTTTTCATTACCCAACGTCACCTTTTCATCTTCACTTATTCCTAGCCTTAGTGACTTGGTCTTCCTAACATTAATTTTCAAACCAATACTAGCACCCTGAACTCGCAAAACCTCTAAAACTTCATTCATTTTGCTCACACTTTCATCTAGGATGCTTAAATCATCAGCATAATCCAAGTCCAGGAGACTTTTTCCTCCCCATTTGATTCCGTGGTCTCCCATTGCCTTTCCTGTGCTCCTTAAAACAAAGTCCATCAAAATAATCCATATAAAGGGGGATAGAACACAACCCTGCTTAACTCCTGATTTAATACAAAACCAGCTGCTAACCTCATTTCCTACCTTAACCGCAGCAGTGTTATTCTTGTACATAGCACTAATCACTTTAATGTATTTGTCTGGTATACCATACAAGGATAAAACCTTTACTAAAGCTCCTCTATCAACAGAATCGAACGCTTGCTCATAATCTATAAAACTAAGGACCAAAGGTGTTTGAAAACTTAGGCACTTCTCAATTATTAACCTAAGAGTGAAAATTTGGTCAACACATCCTCTACCTTTTCTAAAACCGCACTGCTCTTCTCTTAAAACTTTGTCTACGGCATCTCTCAGTCTAAAAAGTATCATATTACTAAGCAATTTGCTACCTACAGAGACCAGACTAATGCCTCGATAATTACCACACTCACTTTTATCACCTTTCTTATAAAGTGGCTTAATTAAGGTTTTCCTAAAATCATTAGGTACTTCCCCTTTTTCAAAAATCATATTCATAATCTCCAATAACTTATTTCTAACCTCAGAGCCACCATATTTAAGAAACTCATTTACTACCCTATCAGCACCTGGAGCCTTATTATTCTTTAATCCTTTTAGTACTGTTTCTAATTCCTCCTCACAAAACAAATCTTCCTTCACATCCAAGGTATCACAAACTTTTTCATTTTCCTCTATATTTTTTCCTGCAACTCTATCTCGGTTAAGCAAATTCTCAAAATGTTCGGCCCATCTCGCTTTAGCTTTTGTCTTATCGCTAATTGCCACCCCATTCCTATCTTTAACTGGGACAAGTCCGGATTGACTACTACCTCTCAATTTGTTAACGTGCCAGTACAATATTTTGCTATTATGCCGTCTAGCTGCATCTTCTAAATCCTCGGCAATTTTATCCATGGCCTCCACTTCACACCTCCTTAGTTCATATTTCAATGCTTTCTCCACTTTCTTTACATTTCTTTTGTTTTCATGTGATCTATCACTCAGATAATTCTTGTACAAGTCCTTTCTCCTTTCTATTAAACTTAAAGCTTTTTCACTAATATTCTTAGCTGCAGTTCTAGCTTTCTTCCCTAATACACCTTCAGCAACTTCACAAATTATTTTTCTAAAATTATTCCAACCATCTTCCACATTATCAAATTTTAAGCTCTCAAGTTTAGTATTCAACTGTTCCTGGAAAGTTTCTCTCAAATTCTCATCCTGGAGTCTACTAACATCATAACTTCCCGGGAGGTAATTACCCTTCCGATATTTCAGCTTTAAATTAACCCTTGACACTACTAGATGGTGATCTTTACTTTTAACATCAATAACAGCACTCCTATATACCCTAGTATCTTGTATTGATCCTGCCAGTCTTCGATTTACTATAACATAATCAATAAGGTTTGCTGTCTTACCATCACGTGAATACCATGTTAGCTTATGAGCCATTTTATGACCAAACACCGTATTGGTTATAACTAGATTGTTATACCTACAAAATTGCAAAAGTCTGTATCCATTACTGTTTTCTTTTCCTACACCAAATTTACCTAAGCTGGGATACCATCTATCCATATTTCTACCAACCTGGGCGTTAAAATCTCCCAGCAATAACATCATATTTCTACCTGGGACCTTGTCTATTTGCTCCTGTAACTGTAAGTAAAATTCATCTGAGTCACTAGTATCTCCATCAGTCGGTTCTACAGGGGCATATACTACTATAACTGATACCTTGAACTTTCTAGTCATAAAATGAGCAATTAGTATTCTATTATTAATACCTTCCCAGCCTAAACAAGACTTAGCAGCTTCCTTATTCATCATGAGCCCTACTCCCTGTCTATGTAAACCATCCTTCCTGCCTGAGTAAACAAATTCTATATCACCTAATTTCATGCTTCCTACCCCTGGGATATGAGTTTCTGAAACTCCTAATAGATCCAGTTCGAATCGTCTGAATTCGTCAGTCAAAATGTCGATACGATAGTCATTTTTTAATGTCGTAACATTCCAAGTTCCAATTTTCATGTTCTTTAAATCATTGAAATTTTTTTCGCCTCAGGAAAAGCAATGATCCCGGATACCAGTGCAGGACGGGGATCACATATCTTCTCAAGTCTACACCGAAGTGCTTAAGCCGGCTTAGAACCGGACAGCAAGAAGTCCCTGGGACCTCCATGAATGGAGGCTTTGTGCAATCCTGGGCCCATCTTGGTCACAACATGGTTTTCAGCGCTTGGCGATGCTCTTCTATCAACAAGAGTCGAAATCCTGCACAGACAATCTCAAGCCTATTACCTCCGACTCATTATATATTCATGCCTACAAATATTATGCTACTACGGGGAGGCAACCCGTAATAGATAAATTAGCTAGGAAGAGGTTTTTCAGCCCAAAGACGCCCATCAAAACATACCAATCCCAGAAGAATTGTCCATTAGTCAGAATCCCGTGCGAATGCTGTGTTGTTTACTAGGCTATAATTTCCTCGAGGGGCGCCACTCCTCAAGTGGGAATAGAGTTGACCGCAAGGTCCCCAGTCTTGCAGGTACCCCGAAAAGGTCGAGGCAGCCCTTTGCAGAGGCCGTTGTCCATAGATCTGGATCTTACGCCCTGCCACAGTTGTCCTCCTATAGAGGATCCTCCCGCGATGGTGTTCTGCATCACCATGCAATTTAACCCATTGCTGGGAGAAGGTTTGCAACTCATGGAACTTGTGGATAAACAAGTGGGCCCTTTTGAGTGTATATTTGAGGGGCCTTCTTCCTCCTCCGCCTGTATTTATGACCCCAGGCAAGGGTGCCCCAGATTCTATTATGGACCCCCAGGGACAAGGTCCCCCCTTGGTCCATGCCTCCTATGGAGGTACCCTACATATCTGTAGAGTGTTCCCCTATCGCCACCTGGGGACATGCTGAATGGCCTGGGGGAGGCCAGATAAACGGATCACTTTTGTTTTGCAAAGGCAATAACTCAGTGACATATTTAACCTACTACTTATAAATATACATAACTCACTGACTAGGCCTATATTAGTTATATACAGAAATATATAACTCAGTGACACATTAAACCTACTACTTATAAATATGTGTAACTCACAGACTAGGCCTATATATGTTATATACAGAAATATATAACTGAGTGACATATTTAGCCTACTACTTATAAATATGTGTAACTGACTGACTAGGCATATAAGTTATATACAGAAATATATAACTCAGTGACATATTTAGCCTACTACTTAAAATATGTGTAACTCACTGACTAGGCCTATATAAGTTATATACAGAAATATATAACTCAGTGACAAATTTAGCCTACTACTTATAAATATGTGTAACTCACTGACTAGGCCTATCTAAGTTATATACAGAAATATATAACTGAGTGACATATTTAGCCTACTACTTATAAATATGTGTAACTCACTGACTAGGCCTATATAAGTTATATACAGAAATATATAACTGAGTGACATATTTATCCTACTGCTTATAAATATGTGTAACTCAATGACTAGGCATACAAGTTATATACATAAATATATAACTCAGTGACATATTTAACCTACTACTTATAAATATGTGTAACTCACTGACTAGGCCTATATAAGTTATATACAGAAATATATAACTCAGTGACAAATTTAGCCTACTACTTATAAATATGTGTAACTCACTGACTAGGCCTATATAAGTTATATACAAAAATATATAACTGAGTGACATATTTAGCCTACTGCTTATAAATATGTGTAACTCACAGACTAGGCATATAAGTTATATACAGAAATATATAACTCAGTGACATATTTAACCTACTACTTATAAATATGTGTAACTCACTGACTAGGCCTATCTAAGTTATATACTGAAATATATAACTGAGTGAGAAATTTCGTTTGTTGAGCATAATGTCTTAGTTTTGTTTCCTGAGGATTGGGGAACAGCATAGCCCCTTTGGGCATCCAGCATTCTTGTTCAACTATATAATAATCAGTAATCTTTATACATCCATCTATGTCTTTTACCTTATTTAGAAAGAACACTTCTTTGGGTATACTTCTACCATTGTCTAGTTCAATCATTTCAACACGGTCTAAGTTGATTTTCTTCACAGCAACGGGTTCCCAATTCCCTTTTTGAAGTCCCAAGAAAACCTCTCCATATGATCCTCTGCCAAGTTTCTTGGTAGTTAAATAATACTTTTTGCGAAACTTTTCCAAATCTGTTGCTGGAAAGTCGTACTTTGGTAAAACCGGATAAAAAGCTCTTACCTTTTTATGTACATGAATTAAGACTTGTTGAATACGCCTTCTTTGATCCATCTCTGTTGGAGCCCTTGTCTGTCGTTGTAACATGTTTATATTTAAGATCTTTTCAGTAATAATATATGTATATATTTAGCCTAATTTTACTTCAACTTAGACCGTGTTCATTCATACTTCAATAGCAAAATATTTTCTTTTGTTTTAAGCTTGATTTTCATATTTAATCTAAGCATTACCCGTTTAAGATCCATTTATTTATTTATACTATTACTTGTTGTATGTTTTTTGCTATAATTGTTTTATTTAATTTCTGTTTGTTTTGGGTTTCATTTATTCTTTAATAGTAATTTCTGGTCGTTTTTGGTTTAAATTTTAACAGGTATTTATATCTGCTGAGCTTAAGTTTAAAATGCCCTTTACTTTTCTTTGAAAAACTTATTTTTCGGAAAGTTTTTTTTTAATTAATTTTTGTTTGTTTTTGATTCCAAAAAGTTTCAAGTTTTTAAAAATACCTTATTTCAAAATCAAACTTTTAAAATAAATCAAAGGTTTTCAAAGTATCAAAACTGGTATCAAAGTAACAATATCATAACAAAAAAATGGGTTTGTGTCAACCTTAGAGTTTTTATTATGTGATGTTTGAGCTAGTTTTAACAAAATGGCTATCTCAAAATTTTATCATATGAGTTTGGAGAAAAAAGGGGGTGGGGGGGCTAATTGCACTTCGGTCTCTTTTGACTCTTTAAAAGTGAACTAGAACTTTCTATTTTCAATCAAATGAGCCCTCTCTGAAATTTATACAAGCATCCCTTCTATAAGAACCATATAGGCTATACCCCTAGAGAATAACTTACAATGCCTATCCCTGGGCCCTGGGAAGTTGTATTGACCCGGAATTTTAATATCTGATGTTTGAACTATTTTTTAACAAAATAGTCACCTCAAATTTTTAGCAGATGGGTTTATCCATCCAATAAACCCAAAGCTGTGGAGGGCAGGAGGGGCTGGTTGCCCTCCAATCCTCTTTCACTTTCTGAAAAAAAACTAGAACTTTTAATTTTCATTCAAATGAGCCCCCTCTGAAGTTTATACCAGCATGCCTTTCATAAGAACCATATACTGCCCCAGGACATAGCTTAAAATGCCTGCCCCCCTGGCCCTGGGGGGTTGTGTTGACACTGGAGTTTTTGTTATGTGACCTTTGAACTATTTAAAAAAATGGCTACCACAAAATTTGTATTGGGTGGGGTTTGGGGAAAAGGGCACGGGGGGGGGGAGGGGGCTAGGGGCCTTCCAATCTCTTTTGACTCTTAAACATTGAACTAGAACTTTCAGTTTCCATTCATCTCTAAAGTTTATACAAGCATCCCTTCCATTCAGCTGGTTCTGAAAAATTCAAAATCGAATGGCAATCATTCTGAAATTCCTCACTTTCTTGTTCCCTTTTAGTCAATTCTTCTTTCTGTAAGTCTTCGCTGAGCCCATCTCTGTTTATCCAAGTTTCTTTTTTCAACTTTCAACCCTATCCAGGGCAAGTGCAGAGCAGTTTTCAGGAAGAGCAGGGTAGGGCCTAGATTAAGTTAGGTCCAATAAGTTAGGGGGTGAGAGAGAAAGAATTTTGAAAAAGGTTTTTATTTGACGGAAAAGTGTGACTTTTTCTTTGTAAATATTGAAGAACTTTATTCTTCTTGTATATTCTATTTTTTCTGTCTCTTAAAATAAGGCATCGTAGACGCATTGGCCTATACCCCTCCTCCCTACCTTCTGAGGGTGAATATTTCACTTTAAAATAATTCTAACTATCTTAAATACATTCTTTCCTACCTTACGTGTGTAGTTATTCACATAATATGTCATGGGAGACGGGGGGGGGGATTTAGATCTTCAAAGTTTCCGGAGAAATAATGTTTGCTTATGTATTTTCGGTGTAGAATCATAATTATCCAAATATCAGAAACATTCGCAGGCACTGTCCATAGTCCATATCGAGCAACGCTTCTTTCCGTCATTTTAACACGGCCTACTTAAATTCCATACTTGGTAAGAGGTTATGATGTATTCGGTAGTTTTTGTATTGGTGGTCTTTCCAAAAAAAAACTAGTTTAACTAGTTCTAAATCATGCTCTGATTTTTAATTAACGGTAACGTAAACTATATAATTGGCGAAAGGTGTGCTAACATATGAGAATAATATTTTCTGAATAACATAAAAAGTAAAACATTGGAACGGAATACGGACTGTGACACTGTGAGAAAAAACACAACTAGAGCTCATCAGTGTAGATGTATTGGCTATGGCGTAAGACCATTTAGATGTATTTCAATCTGCCCGTATTTTAAAATTCCTGATTTCGAGATTTAGTTAGAAGAAAAGAGAAGCGGGATATAAAATAAAACAACTTTGCAAATGATTAAATAAGCTGTCTATATTTCTGGGTCAAAATGTAGAAATTTGTATTTCTGGTTGGTATAAAACGTATCAATCACGTGCCTTCTCGTAGAACTAATTGTGATTTCATTAATTGCTAAATCTAGCTAGTGTATATTTGGGGAAGTAAACTTTTGGAAATTTGTGGTAAGAAAAATTTAATTATAGTTAACGTGAGGATCGGGGAGGATAAAGAGCGGGGAGAGTTTACTTGCTTTTTTGGGAAGTAACCAAATGTAGTAGATTATATAGTTGTAAATAAGTCTCTTTGGCCGGATTGTGCTTGTTTAGGGGTGGTCCCGGTTTTGGGTTCTGATCACCTGCCGATTAGGTTGTCTTTGAATGTGTTAAAAAAGAGGGCATTAAAAAGGTCATTGGGGGGTTTTAGGAGCAAGGTATTAGAAGAAGGATTAGAAGTTAGAGATCCATTGAGGCTAGAATCACAGGAAGAAGAGAAGGTTAAGGTTAAGCTGTTAGTAGATGAATTTCAGGCAGGACTAGAGAAGGGAGAAATATTGGCAAATGATGGAAAAATAGAAGAGTCATTAAAGGTATTAATTGATAGTTTGTGTGAAGTAGGTGTTACTACAGCTCAGAAACAACCACGGAAGTTAAATGGTTTTTTTGATGGTGAATGCGTAGAGAAAAAATCAGAGTTGGTGCAAACATTGGAGCTACTGAGACAATGTTCATATGTGGAGAGGGAATATCTTTATAATATGTATAAAAGCCGAAGAAAAGAGTATAAGAAACTGTTAAAAGTGAAGAAGTATAAATTTCAAGAGGAGGAAGCAGAGAGAATGAAAAGGGAATTTAGGAATAGTAACAAGAATGGTTTTGGAAAATAATAAAAAAAATGAGTTACAAACGCTTCTGACAAGACGAGTATCCCGCCGGCGGAAAGTTGGCCAGAATTCATCGAAAGCAAGATGACAGAAAGAGAGGAAACGGATAGCCTGAGTCAGTGGGTGGTCGGCGAAAACCTTGCGGAATTCCCTCTAAAGGAAGAAGATTACAAACTACTGCAGCCTTTCACAGGTGAGGAAATATGGAATTCGCTAAAGAAGATGAGAGGGACCTCAGCACCAGGAGTTGATGGCATCCCAACAAGGCTCTGGAAGTGGTCTAGGGTATATTTGTTGCCTTTGTTATCAACGTTATTTTCAAGTGTCCTTAGCAAGATGGTCTGGCCTCAACAGTGGAATATTTCAATAGTTTTACCACTTTTTAAAAAGGGAGACCGAGCATTGCATAAGAATTATAGAGGGATTCATTTAGGAAATAGCCTTAGTAAATTATTTTGTAAAGTGTTAGTGGCTAGATTAGATAGTTGGCTTAAAGAATCAAATAGGTTAATAGAAATTCAGGCAGGGTTTCGAGAGGATTATAGTGGGGTAGATCAGATCTTTATTTTGTATGGGCTTATTAGGAAGTATATGAGGAAAAGGGATGGTAGGCTATACGCAGCTTTTTTGGACCTGGGAGGTGCGTTCGATGAAGTTTCACGAGATTTGTTAGTAGAAGGACTTATAAAGTTAGGGCTGCCGAGACGTTTTGTAGGATTGGTTGTTAAAATGTATTTGGTTGTTAGAATGGTATTTAAGGTAGGAAAGTCTTACTCTAGGGCAATTGCCAGTAGGTTAGGGGTTAAACAAGGTTGTACAATTTCACCTAGGTTGTTTTCCCTGTATCTTAATGATATAGAAGATTATATGGTAGGGCAGGGAGCCCCAACTCTAAATCTGTCTGCAATGCAGGTGTTCGCTCTGTTATTTGCGGATGATATAGTATTGGTGGCTAAAGATGGGCCTGACCTTCAAAAACTGCTAGGAATGGTGTCCTCATACCTAGATGAGAAGCGTTTGGTCCTAAATGTCACAAAGTCAGTAGTTATGGTATTTCGACAACATGGAAATATAGAGGAAAGGTTTAGTGTAGGAGAAGAAGTGCTTAAAGTAGTTGAAGATTTTGTTTATTTAGGATGCAAGTTTACTTCAAATGGTAGGTGGAAAGGGCAAATTGATTATGTAGCTAGTAAAGGTCTTAGGGCTATATGGCTAGTTTTAAAGAGTAGTGTTTTGAAAGTAGGCCTGACAGACCTTAGGCTTCAGAAAAGGATATTCCAGACTAAGCTAGCTTCCGTAATGTCGTTTGCAGCAGAGGTGTGGGGTATGGAGAAGGCGGATAAGGTAGACCGGTTACAGTTGATGTATTTTAAGCGGTTAATGGGGGTTAGTGATAAGTTTAATCATGTAGCATTAAAAGGTGATTTAGGTTTGTTATCATTAAGGGTGGGAAGGTTAGTGCGGATAGTAAATTATTGGGAAAGGATTATAAATCTGCCTAGTATGAGGCTAGTAAAGAATGCATATGAGGAGATGCTAGTAGATGGCAGAAAAAGTTCTTGGCCAAACCGGGTTAAAGAGACTATTGATAGATGTGGTTTTAGTGAGTATTGGAATGAGGGAAGGGGCTAGGTGTGGAAGTGGGGCTAGTTGCAAAAAAAGTAAAGGATAGACTAATAGAGCAGGAAATTCAAAGGTGGCAGAATCAGAAATCATCCTCGGCGTCTCTGGGGCTGTATGGGCTGGCAAAGGAGGTTTGGGGGGAAGAAGTTTACTTTAAAGCGGGGATGAGTAGTGAGGATTTAAGATGGGTAATTTTGGTTCGTGGTAATTTTTTGGGTATTGAAGAAAGGAGGAAATATATTGGGAATTGTAGGATTAAAAATGGTCCTTACCAGTGTCCTATGTGTGGAGAGGAGGAAGATCTCATCCATTTTATGGGTACATGCCAGGAGTTAAGAAATTTGAGGAGGGAAGTGTTTTCAACAGATTTTGGATGGGTGGATTGGCTTGAAAAAATTTTAAAAAGTAGAAATTTTGATGATTTTAGAAGGTTGGGTAAATTTGCAAGAGTGGGTATGGCACATAGAGAAACTTTTTTGATGAATTGTGAGTAATTTATAGTGTGTTTTTTTTGTATTTATTTTTGTTTTGTTATTTTGCCATGGCCCGAAAAGGCTTTTGTTGCAATAAATATCTATCTATCTATCTATCTATTCTAAAGAAAAGAAGCGATCTACTGGCGTTGAAAAAAAATTATACTAGAGTGAATATATTTGATACTTTGGATCAATAACAAAATAACTTGGAGGTTCACGAAAAAAATTCTTCAGAACCATTTTTGATGTCCTCGAGAGCCCCTAGGTTTGCCAAATTTTATGGCTTTACTTTGTAAAAGGCAAAATTAATAAGGCAACTAGCCTCCCTCCCACGCCTATAAATTCCCCAGAGAAATCCAATCAAAATTTTGAGATAGCCATTTTGTTCAATATAATTGAAAGGTCCAGTAACTATGTCTCTGGGGATATCAACCCCCACAGCCCTTGGGCAAGGACTGTAGGTTGTGTAATTCGCTCATTTTCTACATATAGTATTTGTTATTGGCAAAGAGGGCATATTTGACTTTTAGTGTTCAAAAAGACTAAGGGCATTCCAGTGAAGCTTTCAGAGAATGACGAGGGAAGTGCTGAACCAAATCAAAGCACGTTATATGGATACAGGTTGTCAACTTTCAGGGTATGAAGAGGGGGATGTTCAACTGACCGAAATGCAATATGTGTACACTACTACTACAACTACTATTACTACTGCTACTACTACAGCTATTGCTACTACTGAAGCTGAGGGTATCAAGGTGAAAATTTCAGGAAATATTTAGGGGGATGTTGAACTAAATCAAAACACACCATAAGCATCTAGATTGTTAACTGCTGCTGCTACTACTACTACAGCTATTGCTACTCTATTACTGAAGCAGAGGTTATTAAGGTTAAGATTTCAGGAAATATTTAGGAGGACGTTGAGCTAAATCAGAACCCACCGTAAGCATCTAAATTGTTAAAAGGGCATACCAGCAATATCGCTGGAACAGCTTATATTTTCACGCTGAACTTTCAGGGTATGTTGAGGCGAATTTTCAATTAATTAAAAGGCACTATGTTCATACTATTACTACTACTACGATTACTGCAACTACTGAGGCTAGCGGTATTAAGGTGAAACTTTCTGGAATGATTAGGGTTGTTTCAGCTAAACCAAACCAAATTATATGTATGCAGGTTTTCAAAAGAGTATTGAAGCAGTATCTTAGGAATGGCTTAGAGTATTAAGTTGAAACTGCCAGGGCGTGTTGGGGGGGGGGGGTATTTTGAACACAATCAAAATACAGCTGTGTCCAACCCGGTTTTCGAAAGCTCGCATATGCAGTATACCGTATGAGGTTCGTTTAGCTAATGGTATTTAGTTAAAATTTCAGTTAAAACTCCTGTTTGTAGAGATTTTGTTCTTTTTAAATTTGACTTAAATATTCAATTTCATTTTTACTCGTTTTAAGATCAGTGTTAAAATAAATCAAAAGACACTAATTAGAGCCAATTTACTAGAATCGGATATTGCAATTTTTACGCCGGAGACATAAAATACTGGTTGAATGTTCATTATATTAATTAATAACAAAACTTTGGCAATCAAAAAACTAAAAGAAATTAATTTTTTTTTAAATCAGAAAACGATTTTTTTTTTTTTTAAAGGAAAGTGAAGAGCTATAATAAACTTAAGATCAGCAGAAACAAATTTCTATAATAATTCAAACCCAAAAAGACGAGAAATTAATATTCAAGAATAACGAAATACAAAAAAAGACAGAAATTAAATAAACGATCATAGCCAACATAGAGATAACAGGTACTAATATAGATAATTAAATAAATCTTTAAACGAGTAAAAATTATACTGAATTTTCAAGTCAAACATAAAACGAACACAAATTACTACGAACAGGAGTTTGGCTACTACCCCTTCCCCTCCCGTAACCATACAAATCTAAAGCCTGTTGCGTAATCTGCGGTCTACTCGAAACAGATTGTATTACAAATATTTTCTTGTATATATATTACAACATTCTAGTATAAAATTAGAAATTACAAAGAAATAAAATCTTGAATTGCTGTGTTTCCAGGAATTTATATCATTATATATTAAATTTTCAGTTTTTTTTCATTAGTTCTGTCCAGTCATCTTGATTAATATAGTGATTTTTATTTATTTGTTGTCGATATTTTGTAAAACAAAATCACACTGTTCAACATGCATTTAGTTTTCAATAAAATGGAAATCACGCAACAGGCTTTAGACTTTTACGGTTAGGGAGGGGGAAGAGGGCAGTTGCCAAACAACTTTATGGATTAATTTTGGCTCTTTTTAAATTTGACTGGAATATTCAATTTAATTTTTATTCTTTTTAAGATTTATTTATTCATCTACATTAGTACCCGTTATCTCTATGTTTGCTATGATCATTTACTTTAATTTCTGATTTATTTTGGATTTCATTTATTTTTGAATAGTAATTTCTGGTCGTATTGAGTTTAGATAATCCTAAGAGTGTATTTCTTCTGATCTGGAGTTTAATGTGGCTTTTTATTTGAAAACTTCTTTTTTCGACACTTTCTTTTAAATTAATCGATAACAAAAATCAAAAATATTTTGCTTAGTAAAGATTTTACAAACTTCAGAGGAATTTTCCCCTATACTATTTCTGGGCTACACACCACTGATGAAGATTAGCAGAAAAAAAAAAAAAAAAAAAAAAAAAAAAAAAAAAAAAAAAAAAAAAAAAAAAAAAAAAAAAACACGAAAGTGGTTGCGCTGCTCTGCAACACAACGACTCAAATTTGAAATTATTGCCAAAAATTGGTTTTAACTGAAAATTGGCTGCAAAAACCTTACCCATAAAGCATTTTGGTTGTAATAGAGGAACATTGTACATACTCTTTTGTTCACTTTTCTAAGACAAGTGGAAGTTTGTCCATTGTTAGAAGTCCGATTTTTTTTCTTTTTTTTACAGGGTGTGTCACTACCGGCTCTGCATGTTTTACTATCAAAATGGGCCCCACCAAAGGAAAAAAATAGGATATCATCTTTCGTCTACGCAGGTAGGTTTAGAGTCATTGGGGACATTTATTGAAGTAACTTTCATGGTTTTTATTATTCTTGAAATATACTAAATGATATGAAGTATTCCTATATTGATTTCATTAAGTTTTCATTTTTGATTTTTAGTTTCTGTTTTTCCTCTTTCTTTTTCATTCTTAAAGAACTTTCAACACATTAGCATAATAAGGAAAAATTAATAGGAATGATACGTGTTCGTGGGTAAATCTGCTACTTAGTTTATGATTTGAAACGATTCATCAACTGTGATACTGAAAATATTTGGCAATATTAAATGGCCAATTTAAGGTAGTAACGTCTATCTATTAACATCTTTATCTGTAACTAGGAGCTTTTGACTTATAATTAAGATAAGATAAGATAATATTTATTGCAAAAAGCCTGTGGGCCATAGCAACACACAAAACGGTCTACAAACAAAGCTCAGGAACAAAATACTAGTTTAGATAATAAAAATCAAAAAAAGAAAAAAGAACAATAAATCGACAAAAAAGAAACACACCAAGGCTCAACATTTTAACCAACAAACACTAATCATAATAAAATTCAAATCCTAAAAACCGTAACAAGCTATCCCCTCAAACATGATTCCGTATGTTTAATCCCTAAACGAAGAAACTTACACAATTGTTTAATAGCACATGCATTCCTCTCAGCCATCCGCTCACTTAACCAGCATTCGCTCCAAACACTCACCCAAAACATTCATTCCGCAACTCAGACAGCTCTTCACACTCGGATACAAAATGAAATAAGTTCTCACTCACACATCCACTCATTGGGCAAAAATAAGGGCCAGTCGCCAGCCTAAAATTTCCTCCTCTCACCTAAATCCAAACTAAATCCAAACTCTCACCATCAATAAATTCTTCAAATCCTTTTTATTCAACCCAAATTTAAAATAAACCTCCTCCCCCTCAACAGTCTTTGGCTTGGGAGTGAAACCTCAAAGACATAGATTGGTCCTTATGAGCTTGCCACTCTTGGATTTCTTGGTCATTTAAGGTTCGCTGGACTACCTTCCATACTGACACGGTATTTGATTTGACGAAAGCAATCGGTTATGTGATGAAAGAAATGCATATATATGTATGCTTTGTCATGGATTTTAAAATTTTGGTTTTTTGTTTCCGTTTTCGTTTGCTTTGGTTTTGAAGAGATGCTCAACTTAACCTTTTGGTTACATTTTCTTCAACAACATTGATTGATGTGAAACTAATAATAATCCGATTTTTAAATTGTTGGTGAGGTTGACACTGATTTTGCTTGTCAGTTAGGCCTCATGAGAAGAGGAAATTCGTCGAAGCCAGTTGGCCAAAAATTATCAACTTTCGACAAGGAAGAAAAGCATAGTAATCAACATGACTCTTTTGGCTATGAGCTTGAAGAAAAAAAAAACAGAAGAAAGTTTATGGCATAGTGCATGGTAATATGTTCATATTAAGAGCAACAAAAGAAATAAATGGGGGGCTGGGATGTTTGGGGGTATTTTCCTTAGGCATTTGCGTATGATGTATCATTTGTGTAGCTTTAGAGACTGGACATATGCCTGCTGTAAGCAATCCTCATGTAACTAAAATGTTTAGGAAACCAAAATATTTAGTTTGCTTATAAATATTTAAGTCATATGAAACTAAGAGAGGAAAGAAAATAATAAATGAAAAATAAAATAAAAAAAGGTGAGAAAACGAGGATTTTGTCAGCCAGTGGCAAAATCTCTTAGTTTCATATGTCATGTATAGCCAGTGTGGTCCTAGAATGTATTTAAATATTTAAGTAAAGAGATATTCGCTTTTTTCTTATCGTTTAGTTGAAGAAATTACTATCGGACGTGATTTTTGCTACAATTTAAAGGAAGGGGGAAAAAACAGCATCGAATTCACCTGAAAATGTGTTTTTTCTAGTTTATAGAAACAATAATCTGTAAAGCTATTAGGTGTGGGTTCATACTTTATAATCATGCTGTTATACAGAATATGTAGTTATGTCAGGTAGTCATTGACAAGTTATGAAACTGTTTAGTAAGTGGTTCAACCAGGGTTGCTCTTTCTTGTATCCTATGAATTGGATTTGGAAGGGGACCAGACAAAATAGTCCCTCTAGAAGTATTTTAGGAGCATGATTATTCATGTTCAGACATGTCTTAGATCTTTCTTTGTGTTTTTGGTGCTACAATATTTTTCTTTAAGGATGATCAGCGCAATACATTGAAGGCAAACTATTGAAGTTTAAGAAACTATACCACTTTGGAATTTAATTACTTTGACTTTTTTTCTAAAGAACTAAAATGTGTATTTTCATTAGAACTGATATTTCTCAACTTATAAATGCGGTCATAATCTTTATCCATCAATGATATTTTTTTCGAAGACATTTTACTGTTGTTCTTTTTTGCAAAATTTGTTGTTGTTTTTTTTTTCATTAGAAAAAAACAACTCTCTAAATTTTACCTCTGCCTCTCTGGTAGTCTTATTTTTAAGTTTGTTTTCCATGGGATGGATTGTGTTAAATAAATACAAGCTTATGTTCAGTTTTATGCAAAAGTTCTCTTTCAGTATACTGACTTGGCTGTCAAAAAGTTAAAACACACAATGTAGATTCTATGCATTTTTTTTTTGTTTTTTTATTAAATGGAAAATCCCATGGTGTTAGTGGTGCTTTTTCGTTCAAATTATGTTTCAATGCAACTTCTGTGACTCTGTGACGTTAAAATTAAATAAAAAAACAAGTTTTATTTAACTGAAAGTAAGGAGCGACATTAAAACTTCAAACGAACAGAAATTATTCCGTATATGAATGGGGCTGTCCCTTCCTCAATACCTCGCTCTTTACGCTAAAGTTTTTTATTGTTTTAAAAAATAAAGTTGTGTGACAGATTCAAACTTTAGCGTAAAGAGCGAGGTATTGAGCAGGGGACAGCCTCTTTCATATACGGAATAATTTCTGTTCGTTTAAAGTTTTGATGTCGCTCCTTACTTTCAGTTAAAAAAAACTTTTTTTTTTTCCTGAAACGGTTTCCTGAAATCCCTCCTGAAACGTCTTTATACCTCCCATTAACCAATACTACATGTATACAATGGGCAAAGTTCATAACTTCCAGCCCTTCCCTCGGGAATTGTGGGGGACTAAGTCATCCTCAAAGACATATTTATTAAATTTTTGACTATACTGAACAAAATGGCTATCTCAAAATTTTGATTGGGCTACTTTGGGGAAAAATGAGCTTGGGAGGGGGCCAAGTTGCCCTCCAATGTTTTTGGTAACTTAAAAAGGGTGCTAGAACTTTTAATTTCCGTTCAAATGAGCCCTCTTACGATATTCTAGGACTACTGAATCGACGCGATCATCCCTGGGGAAATACAAAAAAAAAAATAAATAAATAAATAAATAAACACGCATCCGTGATCTTTCTTCTGACAAAAAATACAAAATTCCGCATTTTTGCAGATAGGAGCTTGAAACTTCCGCAGTAGGGTTTACTGATACGCTGAATCCGATGGTGTGATTTTCATTAAAGTTCTATGACTTTATGGGGGTGTTTCCCCCTTATTTCGAAAATAAGGCAAATTTTCTCTGGCACGTAACTTTTGATGGGTAAAACTAAACTTTATGAAACTTATATATTTGGAATCAGCATAAAAATTCATTCTATTGATGTATCTATGGGTATCAAAATTCCAGTTTTTAGAGTTTCGATTGCTATTGAGCCGGGTCGCTCCTTACTTACAGTTCGTTACCAGGAACTGTTTGATCTATCCGATTTGTCTTCATAGTAAACAACCATTTCATGTAACCTATTAACTTACAAATACGCTTGATGACTATCATTCAAAATTCTGGTTATATTATTTTTTTTTTAATGAAATTGATTATAGCTTTATTATTACGTTGTGGCCTAAGAATTGCACGGCTTGGCTAAATTGTCCGAATTTTACATTATTTATCCAACTCTTTCACTCGTTATTCTGATATACTGTATTTACTTTTTGCTTTTTTTAAATTCAGGTATGACGCTTGGGACCGTTATTTCACTGCCATTCTCTGGTGTGTTAGCTTCCACCATAAGCTGGGAGTCAGTTTTCTATATTCAGGGAGCGTTGTCTTTAGTATGGTGTCTCTCCTGGCCGTTTCTGGTTTTTGATTCACCCTTAAATCATCCTTTTATTAGTTCCGATGAGAAGGGTATGCTAGTCAGAGAGCTGAAATTGGACAGAAATGAAAATGAGGAATCAGAGGTATTTTTCTTTGAATTTTCAGGCTTATTTTCATTTATTTAATCAAATGTGGATATGAATTACCCTTTTTTAGACATAGTTGGCCTCCAAAGTTATTCTGAGAAATATTGGTAATGACCAAAGTAAAACAGGAAGTTTTGACAGAACAAACAAACAGAAAAAAAGACTGTTTTGGAACAAAATATTTAAGCAGTTTTTAAATGCTTTTGCTTTTCCAGATTACCAGATTTTAAGTTCCCCAGTTAAAAGTCGGTCTGCACTCAGGCAAACACTCGGTTCACTTCTGTTTCGGTCCAGAGTCGAAAAATTTGTTCATTTGGCTTGTGAGATGATATTAAAGCTTATTGCTAATTAAGCTCGTTTCTCAATAAACTTCATTGCTACAATTGTTCATGAGCAGATTCAACGGCATTAGTTGAGTTCTTTACCCCATGAGTCCTTTTTGAATCAATGAAATAATTAAAAGGGCAATTAACGACTAACCAGTTTAATATAAATCAGGGTTATAGTGCTAAAATTACCGGGGTGTCTGGGGGGGGGGGGTGGAATATCCCCCATTGAAACCGGGGCTTCCGAAAAAAATTTTTAAAATTCACCCTTTCAAACCGTTTTTTTACGCATTCTGAAGCCGAACCATTCCAGATGTATAACGAAACTTCACATGTGTTTTATTATAAATTTTAATACTTAAGAGTTGTGTAACAATAGGCTATACGAAAAATGTGGTTCAATACCGCCCTCTAGGGCTATAATGAAAGAAAGGTTGAAGTTGCTAGGGCACGTTGTGCGGATGAAGGATGACAGATTGCTGAAGATTGTTTTTTTCGGCCAGCCGTCTAGGGCTTAACGGAAAGCAGGTCGTCCCCGTCTGGGGTGGGAGGACGTCATAAAGAAAGATTTAAAGGAAATGGGAACTTCGTGGGCGGGTGTAAAAAGGGAGGCTTTGAATAGATTAGGGTGGAGGAGGAGCGTGCGTAGCTGTGTTGGCCTCATGCGGCTTGGTGCTGCGGTGAGTTGTTAGTAGTAGTAGCAAGAGTTGTGTGTGCGGTACATGGTTTTGAGGTAGTTGTATTTAGCTTTGTGTATTTGATCTTTAAGGGAATTATAACTTTCCTTATTTAATAATAAGTCATTAACATGATAAAACTTTTAATTTTCAAAAAGGTTGATTCATTAGATAAGTTAATACGCGAAGCTAAATATGATTTTATAATCTTAAACACCATACAAATATTTAGTTGAGCTAGTTAGTTACCGCTAAAAAATTGACCTGCTCAAATTCACGTACCATACACAAACAATGCAGGTCTAATTGGCTCTTTGGTTATTAATTTAAAAAAAAACAAGTTTTTTTAAATGAAAGTAAGGAACGACGTTAAAAACTTAAAACGAACAGAAATTATTCCGTATATGAAAGGGGCTGTCCCCTCCTCAATACCACGCTCTTTACGCTAAAGTTTGAATCTGTCACACAACTTTATTTTTTAAAACAATGCAAGACTTTGGCGTAAAGAGCGAGGTATTGAGGAGGGGACAGCCCCTTTCATATACGGAATAATTTCTGTTCGTTTTAAGTTTTAACGTTGTTCCTTACTATCAGATAAAAAAAAACTTGTTTTTTTATTTAATTTTTGAACGTTTTTTAATTAATGCAGGTTTTGATTTTGGCTCACCGTACATGAATAATTAAAACAAAATTTGCATATTAATTTTACTTTTATTTGGTTCAATGGCTTTCTCGAAACTTGTTTAATTTTATTTACGAACGTTTTCATTAGTAATAAATATACGCAACTCACGAATTAACTTACGTAACGAACTTCTATAATCATATATTTTTAATACATATATTAGGGGATTCGCCCTCTAGTCAATACCTTGCTCTTTAAGCTAAGCTTCAAATTTTTTTCAAATTCTTTAAAAATGACCGCTTAATCACAAAAACTGTTAATTAGAATAAATAGCTCTTATGAAAGTACTAAAAAATCTTTGGCTTAAAGAGCGAGCTTTTGGCTAGGGGGTGAACCCAATCATATACGTAATATTTTCTGTTCGTTTTAAGTTTTGATGTTGCTGCTTACTTTTAGTTGTAAAACTTGTTTTTTTTTTATTTAATTTCTAATCTTTTTTTAAATAATGCTGGGAAATCCGACGTCCCCTTCATAGCAATTTCCCTTCCCCCATAAAAACTTCCTTCATGGAAAGATCCTCCCACATAACCCCCAACCCCCCCCCCCCCCCCCCCCCCCACTACCAGAAAAAAAATCTCCCCTGAAAACGTCTGTATACTTCCCAATACCCAATACTATATGTTAACATTGGGTAAAGTTCATAAATTTCAGCCCTCCTCCGAGGACTTCGGGGGATTAAGTCATCCTAAAAGACATAGTTATCATATTTTCGACCATGCTGAACAAAATGGCTATCTCAAAATTTTGATCGGGTGACTTTGGGAAAAAATGAGCGTGGGAGGGGGCCTAGTTGCCTTCCGTTTTTTTGGTCACTTAAAAAGGGCTCTAGAACTTTTAATTTCCGTTCCAATGAGCCCTCCCACGATATTCTAGGACCACTGGGTCGATACGATCAGCCCTGGAAAAAAACAAAACAAATAAACACGCATCCGTGATCTTTCTTCTGGCAAAAAATGCAAAATTCCACATTTTTGTAGATAGAAGCTTGAAACCTCTACAGTAGGGTTCTCTGATACGCTGAATATGATGGTGTGATTTCCGTTGGTGTTCTGTAACTTTTAGGGGGTCTTTCCCCCCTTTTTTCGAAAAACAGCCAAATTTTTTCAGGCGCGGAACTTTTGATGGATAGGACTAAACTTGATGAAACTTATATATTTGAAATCAGCATTAAAATCTGATTCTTTTGATGCATCTATTGGTATCAAAATCCTGTTTTCTAGAGTTTCGGTTACCATTGAGCCGGGTCGCTCCATACTTACAGTTCGTTACCACGAACTGTTTGATAAAAGCAAAACAATCTAAACGAATGAATGAGAATGAGTTGAAATTAATATAATAACCAGCTGTAAATTAGATATGCAAAAATTCAGTTTGAAATATTGTAATAATGATAATACTTTTTAAGAAGTTTGTTAACTATACAAATTTTAATCAATAACTGCATGCCCAGAGCAGCGTTGCCAACATTTTGAGATAAATTGTACCATTTTTTCGACCAAATTTGTACCACAGGAGATTAATTTGTATCATCTGAACAGTAGGTTAAAAATTCACCGCTCGCGTTGCTTTGCGACGCTCGCCGGTAGTTCTGTTTAATTGATTTCGCCTAAAACTGAGAAAAAGTTCTAGGGCAAGAGCAGGAAAAAAAACCCAAGGCAGTAGCAACTTTATTGCTTGGAATATGAAGAATGCTTCTATGGACTTTCTCAGATTAACAAAATAGCAGACCCAAACCGCTAAAAGCATTTTAGAAAAATGTTTCAGTAAAATTTTCTGAAAGCGTTCTCGAATCTGATTGTTGTGGTTAATCCTTTCTTTCGAAATTTTGGGCATTAAGGTGAATAATGGATAAAGTAAGAAGGCCAATAAGGTAGTGCCAACAACTTATAATCCACCTATAGGATGAGTAACGAATGCCAGAAGCTACAAACAAAACATACCAGCAATTACGCCATGAACGTGGCTAACACCACATATTCCCATGGGTCCACGGACTAGGCTAAGCATCGGCGAGTTACGCGATTACCATATAATTCACTGGTCATCATACATAAGTTTTTGGTCGATTCTACTAATCAGAACTAAATTAATTTAACAGAAGTATTTCGACAATATTGCACAAGAAATCAGGTTAAACCATACAAAGGTAATAAAACTGTAACATTCAAAAGCAGAGGAACATTTGTGCTAGTTGGTCGGTTTTTTTCTGCTATGTCTTCTTGCAGCTCAACTTTTTTGTATCCCCTTTCCAAAGCTTCTCCACTTTGGATGCAGAACCGTTTTCAAGGGTGGTTTCCAATTCTTTGAGATGATCCGTTTTGCACTGAGAAGCCCATTCATGGTGGTGAAACCGAGACGATACTAATACTGGTTTTGTTCAGATTGACAGCTGAGAAAGTTTGCTCCGTAGCAGCGAAGCGTGGGGGAGAACAAGCAGGCTTAAAGTGAAACGCCCAATCAGAGGATAACGCTTTGACCCATTAACATCTTTTTGCCTGTACACCCGAATCCAAAACACGGCTGGATGTGAGTCAATCGAAGTACCAAGCTCAGAAGAAAAGGCTAATCTCTTCCACTCTTGGACAATATCCTCCAGATCACTGTCACTCAGTAAATTCGGAAATTGAACTAGAAGTGGTGCCAGGTTTGGGTGATTTTACTCTACTCCCATAGTATAGCGTGGATGATGCCTATCGAAGTTTCTTGCCGATGAATATCTGGAGATGTAAAAACGCTTTCTCATCCCATCACAGAGCACGATCAAAAATTTCCTGCACTCTTTTTTAAACGCAACTGCAGCAGATAGAGATGCCTTTTCTTTGGCAAAAATCACTTCCAGTCGGCCCCCACATTTCGTGTCCTTGACATGGACGTAGTAGTTGGTGTCGTGTGGTCTTATGATGCGGGAATCACTTTCTTTGGTATAACTAGGCAACAAAAAGTGGGATGATATTGTCTAGTACACTTCAGACAAACGTTTATAGACAAGATGAATCTGGCTGTCTTCTGCCTGAAAGCGCTTGTTTAGGTCTTCGATATACTTCAAAATATACACCAGGAAGGCAAAGTAAGCCTTGAAAACCGCTGACAGCACATTTTTTTTAATATGGCAGTGGCCTTCCTCGGCTTGTTGACCTCTTTATGACTTCCTGCAAGGAAGAATGAAGTCAAGCAATCTCACTGCTCCAAAACATTAGCTACAACGGCTTGTCTAGACAACCGTCGATTTGCTATATGTCTTAAAATTCGATGTTTTTTCAATTTCATTTACTTTTTCAATTCTAAAATCTCACTGGCCAGTTTTGGGCAGTGACAATTATAGCTGTAAACATCCTGAAAAAAATCTTCCATTTCTTTTGGCAATTGTTTGCCGGTAGCATTAGCACGTTTGTGAATGGAATGGCATGGACAACCAAGTACAAATAAACTAGAGCAGTCTTCTGACCATTTCGTCTAAACACCACCTTGCTCCCCCATCATAACCAACGCATTGTCTGGAGCAAATTCTTTTAAGTTTGCCTTTGGAGCTCCAATTTCTTAAAAAAGTAGTTTAGTTATGGCCTGGTAAATATCATCAGCTGTACATTACTGAACTTCTATAAGTCACAAGAAGGAGTTTCTTACAGGAAAACTGTGTTCTCGATCAACACCATTCAGATCAAGATGGCGAACAACTATAACCAGGCTCTTTTTGTTACTCAAGTCTGTGCTTTCATCAACTATTATCGATAATGTCTGCTTCTTGATGACTTTGGACAGATCTTCGAGACCAACTTCACCAATAACGTTGTTCACAAGATGTGAACGACGTTAAAATTTGGATTCTACCAAACAATTTTCAAATGTACCACATTGTACCCGGACCTGTAAATTGTGCCGAAAACGGTGCAATTGTACTGCGTTGGCAACGCTGGTCCAGAGTGCTTCATATCTTCTGCCTCTGTGTTTTTCTCGCTATTGGCTACTCGTGTCCCAGTGCCATCAGCAGCACGATGAGACCTTAACCAGTTTTTAACATAGGTATCAGAGTCCCAAGATGTCAAAGGAACTCCGTGAAGCTTTACAAATAAGAGAGAAGAAACGTGAGAAACAGTCAGCAGGTTTCTTGTTGGAGTCAAAATAATGTTCATTTCGCTGAACCCACGTTCACACTCAGCTGAACTGCAACTGGCCAACTTAACGAATTTAAACAATTCTATCAGCCCATCCGGGAAACGTCTACTACAGTCAAGATACTCTCTGAAAGAGTAATCCCTTTACGTTCATCAAGTTTAAATCTTTTACACAAACTGCGTTTTTCTCCTCGCCAAACCTCACATTTCTGTCGGCCAGTGATCTGTGTCCACTACTTGAAATTCATCTAAGACTTTTTTGTATACCTCTTCATTCTGTCCATAAGTAGTAAACAGACGTCCGTTGAGGTTGTTTGCCACACTTGATAGTAGTTGTTGTACATTAATAGTTACAAACTTTTCATTTTATTTCAATGTAACAGAGTCAAAAACTCCTTCCTTTATAGCTTTCTTAGCCTCTAAGGTTCTTGTCCCTGGTTTCTCCTTCAGTGTTTGGATGTATCTAAAAGATCTTCTAATAAGTTTGTCTGCTTTTACAATCGTCATTGTACGATTTTGGAGAGTCTCTGACAGTGTTGCGAGCTCACAAAGTATGTCATACATGACGGCTAAATCAAGCAAGAACTTGTTTGAGGTTAGTCAATTTAAGAGGCCCTTGAAAGTGCTTCTTTCTATTGATGATCTGGTTGTATCATCTTTACAAGAGGAAAAGTGAGCTGCCAAGGTACTGTAGCCACATCAAACCGCAGTAATAGTTCTAAATGAGCTAGCCACCCATCTAGTGTTTAAAACACACCCTATTTTGTTTAGTTGCACACTTAGATTAGATGCACGTCCTGGTAACTGACGTGGATTTTTAGGAGATAAACTGTACACTGTATACAATTTGTCCATAAAGGATTTGAAGTAGTTTACTCCTGATACTTCTTCTACAGCGTCAGTTAGTGCAAGCTCTATTCTGTGATTCATACAGTGCCAAATAATTAAATTGGGAAATTCAGTTAGGAACTTTGCAGCTAAGCCAGTTTTCCTAGCATTACATTTGCTCCATCACTAGTGAAGGCAACCAAGTTTTTTTTTGTTTTTTTATAGTAATGGTCAAAACCATATCTAGTGAGACTTTTTGTAACTGCTTCAAATACAGCTTCCGCTTCTTGGTCTCCTTCCAAGTCCTATTAGATCTAAGAGCATGGTTTCTGGATCTTTGTTTTTGTGAATTTCACACTTCAAATATACTATTAAAACTGACATAGAGCTTAAGGTAATGGACTCGTCTAAGATTAAGGAGATCTTAACTCCCTCATTCTTTATTTTACTTGTTATTTTAACCTTCATATCTTGGGTAACGTGATCTATAATTCTAGTGACACTATAACGGGAATGTAGCCCAACTCCAATATTGACACCATTTAAGCGTTGTAGTTCTAATTAATCAAAATGACCTGAATATGGTCGATCATTTTTAGCCAAATAATAAGCAGACCTAAAAACTGATTTTGTTGATTCTTTATGGGTTTCATTGAAAGCGTCACAAATTTTTTCAATTGACTGCTTCTTAGAAGTTACAATAATTTTTTGTGCTGCCAAATGAGCTTGTGATTGCCTGTGTTCAATAATCATTTTACGTAACGATTTCAACAGAGCATCTCTTTTGGAGCCATTACTTGTGATATGGCAAGAGCTCCATTCATCGGATAAAGAAATGCGCTCGGCTTTAAAAGCGGCTAGGTTGGATCACTGCATATTTTGCAAGCCCAACTTTCTATCCTTACAGTCTAACTAAGGAGAAGCTTTCTTTTTCTTACTCCACATATCCATTGTCCAATTGTCTGGTCAGTCGGATTTGACTACTTGTCTTTCAGCTTCCAAATTTATACTTTCAACACACATAGGTTATTTTGCCTCAGACGTCACCGCTTCACTTTCAGTGTCATTGTTTTTATTATGAGCTTCTGAGGCTGTTTTATTTATAGATCCTCTGTTAAGAAAAGAGATAAGGAATTTTGTTTTTGACTAGTATTTGCCATTTTAAATCAATAATTATAAATAGTCCACCAGTAATCACAAACACTATCACTAACAGCAACGATTCCGAATGCTAGAACCACAGTAGACAGAATATACAGTATCTACAAAGGCTATACTCTCCGTTAAAAAAGTGTGAAAAATATTTAAAACCACACAAGATTTATACTCCGTCTTTGCGCTCGCGTGATACCGATGTACACATTACGAGAACTGTTTAACTGTTTAACTGTTTATTTGATTAAATCAACATAACAAAAAACATATACCCCCAACAGAGAGCTCGTAAAATTGGGTAAAAAACAAAAAAAACAAAACAAAAAAACATTTCCTCATCATAACAAAAGAGAGAAAGAAAAAAAAAAAAAAAAAAAAAAACCTGGTTAAAGAAAAAAAACAAAAAACATAACAAACATAAAGAAAACAAACGCTGGACAAGTGAGGCACGGAAGGCTATCCCAACATGGGTAACAAATATAAACAAAAAAAAATAATAATACTAAAAAAAAATTTCTATTCCACCATCACAGGTCAATACATAATTTTAATATTTTCTTCCTTAGAACTGATATTTGCCGAAATGATGCCTCAATTTGAATTCTATCTTTCAGCCTATATTTATTTGAAATAAATGGTATTTGGTATCTAATTGAAAATCTAGATCTTTCACAATTAACAAAGGGAATTCGATATGTTCCAGAACACCTAAGAGCCGAAGGAGGGGGCAGAATCAACAGAGATTTTTCATAAAAATAACTACTAGGATCTTGTATTTTAAAATGCCATATTGATATATTAAGTTCTCTTATATGTTTCAGATCTAATAAATTCAAGAAAAGAAATAATGTTTCATTTTCCGATTCATCTCTAAGTTTTGATGGACGATGTAAAAAATTTCCAAGTATTCTCACTGCTTTGTTTTGAAGGATCTGTAGGGGTTTTATATGCGTCCAAAAAGTATTTAAATAAATAATTGTGCAATAATTTAAATAAGGAGCAATCAAAGAATGATAAATTATTTTTAAAATTGAAAATGGAAAAACATGTTGCAAACGATACATAGACCCAATATTTTGCGAAAGTTTCACCCTTAAATGATCAATATGAGTTTGAAATGACAAAAGGGGATCAATAAAAACTCCTAAATAACGATACGATTGAACTCTACGTATTTTATGCTCACCAACTTGAAGCTCCTGACATGAAATTTTTTTAGTAGCACGTTTTGAATGACCAAAAACCATAAATTCAGTCTTCTTAAAATTCGGTACTAAATAATTAGAAACAAACCATCGATTAACTGAACTAACAGTGTTAAACAAATTTTGAATCAATGTAGATGAATCCTTCGCTTTAACAGAAACAGCTGTGTCATCTGCAAATAAAATTGCAAGACCATTATTTCCCTGCAAACATCGTGGAAGACCATTAATATACATCAAAAATAAAAGCGGACCTAATACCGATCCTTGTGGGACACCAATATCTTCAAGATCATTTAAACTAGACAAATGTCCATTAACATCTACCACGATTTTACGTCCATAAAGGTATGATCTTATTATTTCTAGTCCTTTCCCTCTTATACCGGAATTTTCCATTTTATCAAAAAGAATTTCATGGTTTAAAGTGTCAAATGCTTTTTTAACATCATAAAAAACAGTAGATACATGATAATTACTATCTAAGCAGTCATTTATTTCTAATACAAGAGCTGCAACTGCTTGTTCCGTCGAATGGCCTGCCCTAAATCCAAACTGATATTTGGTAAAAAAAAAAATTATTTTATCTAGATAATTAGTAATCCTTCCTTTTAAAATTTTTTCCAATACTTTAGACAATGGTGATAAAATTGCAATAGGACGATAATTATTTGTATCAGATTTATCTCCTTTTTTATGCAATGGTATTACACGTGCAATTTTCCATCTTTTAGGAAATGTACCTGAGAAAATACATAAATTTAAAATATGAAGCAATGGTTCAAAAATTACACCTGCAATATTTTTTAGCAAATTAGTTGAAAGTTCATCATATCCCAATGAATTACCATTTTTTAAATTCTTAATGACCTTTTGAAATTCTGCAAAAGTAACCGGGGTCATAAATATGCTCGTATCTTCAGTGGGCGGTAGATATTTTTTATGCGACCTTGGGGAAGAAAGGTCAACTTCTCCTGAAATAACAGATGATCCAATACTAGCAAAATATTCACTAAACTTCTTAGCAACAGCTTGTGGTCCTCTAAATTCTTTACCATTAATATCAAATAACACTTCAGGGTGTAACAACTTTTTATTTCTTCCAATTTTATCATTAATCAAACTCCAAGTTTTTCTAGGGGAATCTGAATTTCGAAAAGATTTTTCATAATAAAGTCTTTCACTTACTCTAAGGATCCTTACCAGCATATTCTTATAATTTTTAAAACGCGTTATATTTATTTCCGTGGGATATTTTATTCTAATTTTATATAAACGATTTTTCTCATTAATAGATCTCAAAAGTGATTCATTTATCCAAGGTTTTTTTGGGGTAAGTTTCTTTCCTCTCGGGCTCTTATATGGGCAAAAAAGATCAAGCTTTTCATTCATAATATAATAAAATGTATCTAATGATTGGTTCGGATCCTTCTCATCAATTACAGGACTCCAATCAACATCACCAAGCCCTTCTTTTAACCTTTAACACATTTTTATGTGAAAAATCTCTACGCTTGGTTTGATTTTTTTTATTATGCGGAAAATTTATAAGAAAATCAGACATAATTATACAGTGGTCAGATGAATCATCAGGAATAATAAATGTATTAACAGCACTATAAGGTGAAAAAATATTATCAATAAGTGAAAATGATGTATCAGCTATTCTAGAGGGCACAAAACATACGGGGTTTAGTCCATACGGGGTTTAGTCCTCCAAAAACTGCAAAATATTTCTATCTATTCTATTCTGATCTGCAGATAGGAGTTTCATTAAATCAATATTAAAATCACTTATAACTAAATAAGGAGTATTAAGACTAGCTAATTTATCCAACATACTTTCAAAATAATTTTTAAATTCTATCTGGCTGGATGACGGAGTACGGTAAATAACTGCAATTAAAAACTTCCGATTATTTGGAAAAGAGCATTCAACTACACAAGATTCAAAAATCATTTCAATATTCATTGGCAAAAAATCAATCCTTATACGTGCTGGTATGCAATTTTTAATCAAAACACCTAGACCCCCTTGTTTTTGTCTTTTCCGACCGATGTGAAAAAATTGGTAATCTTTTACATGTATATTTTCAATTGAAAAATCATCTAAAAAAGTTTCACATAGGCATAATATGTCTGTATCTGAATCCGACAAAAAAGTTTCAATCACATCCTGCGCAGTCCTCCAACCCCGGCAATTCCAAAACGACATCCTACTTGTATTTACATTTTTTCTTACCAGCTCATTCATAAATATATATTGATTTTTTGGGATATCAAAATTACTAGAAGTATCTTCATCATCACCAGCTACAATAGTTTGAAAAATTGACTGAAATGAAAGAGAATTCCGCTCAAATTCTTTTAACCTTGATGATGGAATTTCACGATTATCTCTATCCATTATCAAATATTAATCCCACGTTAAGAGAAACCACACCATGCCCCAAAAGACCAGTAAACCATAATAAAAAATAACAATTAAAAAAACAAAAAAAATAATCTCCATTCCAAGTCGTTTTCCCTCAGTACGACTAATCTGCGCAACTTTTAA
Source organism: Artemia sinica (assembly GCA_027921565.1). Classification (NCBI taxonomy): domain Eukaryota; kingdom Metazoa; phylum Arthropoda; class Branchiopoda; order Anostraca; family Artemiidae; genus Artemia; species Artemia sinica. The sequence continues at coordinate 52,730,575 of CM051256.1, read as the reverse complement.
TTTAACCTCTATGTGGCTATAAACAAAAATAAAAAAGGAAAAAAAAAATAATAATAATAATACACCTTATATAAACTAAACATAAAAAAAACTTTCAATTTAAATGTTTTCATTCATATTACTTGGGCACATGAACTATTACTGCAACCCACGACATTACGACATTTGAACATCGACAGGCAATATAACAGGCACTTCCCTTCGGGCGATGGAAAAATTTTTATGAAAATCGTCAATCTCCGGTATGGCCTCATTGAATGTGTATTTGGTAATCGAGCCGTCTGGTCTTTTCACTAGCAGATTCGGCTGAAACCCCTTCGATATCCAGGCATCACATCCATGATCTTTTCGTAATTTGTCACGTTTCACTAGAAGCAGCTTTCGCAATTTACGGATTTCAGTTGGGACATCATCACTGATGAACAGGTTGCTGTTGTTTCCAGGGAATGTCTTATCCTTAAGCTTGCTAGCGTTCTTCAATATGGCAAACTTATCGTCTTTTTTATTCAGTGTCACCTTCAAAAATTTACGGTTGCTATCATAATGAGTAACTGTGAAATTTACTTCGGGCATTTCCAGCCCGTGACGAACTACCTCTGTGAATAGAACTTGAGCGTGGTTATTATCCTTACAAGCTGCGTTCCATATAATGACATTATTTTCTAGCTTTGCAGCTTCCATTCTCACAATCCGAAACATATAATCTTCATTTTTCCTTCTTAATTCCATTATTTCATCCGTGCAAGTTTTTATTTGCATTTTGAGGCTAGAGGTTTCATTCTCAATCTTTCCAATTTTCGATTCAGTATTGTTTATCTTATTCGTTTGTAGCGATTGTTCTTTTTCCAAGTTATCCACCCTTGCGGTAAGAGTTCCTAATTGATTGTTGATATTGTCCAACTTATTTCCATTTTCTTTCACAACATCAAGAATTTGCTTAAAATCCGCAGCTAGTATCAATATTTCCGGTTTCGAGCTAGAACTGAGTCCTGAGGTGTCAAATGAACTGTCCATGCCTTCTTGCTTAGCATTTTTCCTTTTACGTCCCATCTAATCACAAATATATCAATAATCCTTGATATAATATTGTCACATAAATTCACGCCACACAGAGGTCTTAACTACATCTTATTCTGACGAGAGCATTGAATGATGAATAATAATCTTTATTATTGCCAAACTGGAATACCTCACTTGGGTATTGCGAAATCTAACTAACTTCACTGAGATTATAATTCAATGAAAAAGCTTAACTGGTTTGACAATGATAATAAAATATCCAATTTATGAGAGGTCCGTTCACTTTGAACTCTGAATCAATACTGAAGCGTATGAAAAACCCTGCTTTTTCTTTTTTTGCCCGACCACTAGCAACTAGACAAAGGTTATGACGTATATTCCCAAGGTCAGTACGCGCGGTATCAAATGTGTTTCATCAAGGAGGCACAGTTGTGCCTCTATAAAGAGGCGACCCACCACAATGTTAAGCGATTTCAGGTCCTAGAGGTCGCAGAGAGACGGCGGTAATCGCATTTTGTAGCCCAAGCTCAAACTAAGAAACTTGCAAAATTTCATCCTCCTCCGACTTTATCTTCATGGGGTAAACTGGGCCGGAAGTTTGGACCCTCCCACCACAGCCCCCCTTTAACGTTGTCCGATTGGGCTGAAATTTAGAAGTTAAGCTTTCCTAGGGCCCGGGAGCTTATCCTCGAAATTTCAGCTCAATCCGATCACTCCTTCCCTGTTTTCAAAAAACCAAATATAGCCACTTAAAATTCATTTCTTTTTTTTTTCTTAGCCACGCCTACAGGCCACAGTTGGCAACGGATCCGGTTGAATGAGGACTCATTCGAAGCAGAATTCGACCTGTTAGGGCCTTTTGATATTTTCAGACCGAAAAAATTATCCCCCGAATTTACATTTACGAAAAACCTTGTTTTCCTATATTAGCCCATGTTAATTTTTCCGACCACAACCCCCCTTTAACGTTGTCTGATCGGGCTGAAATTTGGAGGATAATCTTTCCTGGGGCCTGGAAGCTTATCCTCGAAATTTCAGCTCAATCTGATCACTCCATCCCTGTTTTCCAAAAACCAAATATCAAGTTTTTTGGGAATTTGCTTGCGTCGAAAATAGCTTCCATATACTAAAAAACAATTACTGTTGTGTCTGTATAGTCTAGTGGTTACACTCCAGACTTTCAGGCGGAAAACCCGGGTTCGATTCACCATCAGAGCAATTTTTTTAATACTGAATTCAAACTTTAAAAAGAAACCCAGTTTCTTTTTTAAATTATTTGAAAAAAATTACGTTTTCTAAAGAGTTAAAGAGGCTGAGTTACAAGGAGCAATAATAAGTAATAAACTGTACAAAAACGTGCAGAAATTATTTGAAAAAAAACTACGTTTTCTAAAGAGTTAAAGAGGCTGAGTTACAAGGTCGAACCTTAAAACGTACAGGGATTAGGAGGCACAGTTGGGGGGCTGCCGCCCCCCAAACCCCCCGCTTTCGCAGCCTTTAAATAAAAAAAAAGTTTTTTAAACTGAAAGTAAGGAGCGACATTAAATCTTAAAACAAACAGAAATTATTCCGTATATGAAAGAGGCTGTGCCCTCCTCAACGCCTCGCTCTTTACGCTGAAGTTTGACTTTCTCACAACTCTTTTTTAAACAATAAAAACTTTAGCGTAAAGAGCGAGGCGTTGAGGAGGGCACAGCCTCTTTCATATACGGAATAATTTCTGTTCGTTTTAAGATTTAATGTCGCTCCTTACTTTCAGTTTAAAAAACTTTTTTTTATTTAAAGGCTGCGAAAGCGGGGGGTTTGGGGGGCGGCAGCCCCCCAACTGTGCCTCCTAATCCCTGTACGTTTTAAGGTTCGACCTTGTAACTCAGCCTCTTTAACTCTTTAGAAAACGTAGTTTTTTTCAAATAATGTTTGGAAAAAGAACACGCTACAGTCTACAGTGGCTAGAACGTAACTGTTTACAAGACGATTAAAATACGTAAATAAACAAAACAAGAGTGAAGTTAGGCCGGAAGTCTCGCACGAGTAAGTGGCGTGATGTCAAAGCACAGTGATGCTAGTGTAGGTTCCTGTTTTACCCACGCGAGCGCGAAATACGTAATAAACATTCCCGCTGACGGGACAAATCAGTACCAGACCGGAGCGCCGCTCCTCTCTCAAAAGCAGTGCCGGTGCGTCGCTCCGCTTCGCTCCGGCTCCACTACAACCCTGATCTAAATAGATTGTCCTTGACTTCACAAAGACCAACCTTGAGGATCTCTACTGGCTCTAAACATCAAGAAACTTTGTTTAATGGAGAAGTACATGTCTCCACTCATGAAATTACTTTCTTCTGATGATGATCTAATAGCTAAGAATCCAGAGAAAGGAAATGAGACACGCAGATATACATATAACTTTTAGGTAGACTATTAACGACTGAATCAGATAAAGAACCTATGAAAAATGTTGAAGTAAAAAAAAAAGTTTGTTCTTATTAACGAACATTGGAAGAGATTAGATGAAGAAAAATAATTTTTATTTTATAATTTAGCTTCAGTAGTTTATTTTGTAACCTTTATATAGAATATTAGGCATTACATGTCTACCTATCCCTTTCTTATTTGTTCTAATCGATTCTTAACAGCATTAAACAAATCACTTGGTGCTGTTTGACCTTTCTTATTTTTTTTTTTTTTTTTTTTTAACAAATATCCAAAACGGTTATGCCAAAGAACAGTACAGAACGATATTAAAACCTATGACAAACAGAAATAGATTCAAACAGTTCGTTAACAAACGGTTACACTCAATGGTAACCCAAACTCTTCCGAAAAAGAATCAACACTTCCAAAAAGGGGAGTGACCTTCGTAAAAAATATGCCACGAAATTCAGTATTTCGGAGGAAGTTGTCACGCCTTAATTTTCAAAAACATGAAATTCTGTTTTTGTTTCTTCCCATTGGGCGCATTCGGACGTATATTAGAAGTTCTAGTGCTTTATCTAAGTAGTAATAGAGATTAATAACTAAGTTTTGTTTTTTGCCTTTTTGTGGTGCGAATTGTGGAACAATAATTTTGGCCAGAGGAGGGCCAAATAAATAACTCTCTTGCTCAAATATGTGTAAATTTTTACGTCTAAAAAATTTTCTTTGAAAAATGTTACTTCCTGATTAAATCACAAAAAAGTTGATCAGCCTTTATTTTTCACCGAAGTTCTGTTGTTTTTTTAACATTTTGTGCAGTGTTATTATTATTTTTCTTTACTGATCTTGTCGTATTTGTATACTTATAATAAATGGATCTATTTTATTCTATCATTGAATGAAAATTCCACAAATATTTTAGGCAATTTTAGCCCAATCTACAGCTTTTCCTTTTTTTTTGTAAACGATTTTTTTACTGCTAAAGTAGAAACGAAATGTATTTAAAGGATTTTTTTCCATTTCATGGATTTGAAATTTGAATACTATATACGGACATATTTTATTAGTCTTCTTATGTTAATTTTTATTTATTTTGATGCTATAGAATTTTGAGCTAAGGTTCTGACGAAAGTGTAATAAAAACTGATAAGAGATAAGATAATTATTGCAAGAAATTACTATCCGATACTATTTGGCCCTGAAGGGCTGAATTTGGATTTTGGAGTAAAAAATAAAAACATTGTAAACAAAAATCATAAAAAACACAAAACTAAAAAACTGGCAAATAATAAAAAAATAAAAATATCAAAATGAAAAATCATTAGTTATCATTAGTTATCATTAATCATTAGTTATCATTAATCATTAGTTAGTTACAATGAAAAATAAGGAAACTAGAGGTATATTTGAAACTGACCTTGAACCATCTTTATAAGAACTTGATTAGTCTTCATTTTTTATTTAGTCGTTGCCGTTCCCTTGGCGTAGTGTTTTGACGTCGGTACCATTTTGGGCAATCTTGGTCGCTCATGTTTGTAACAATTGGGGATGGTACATGCTGCTAGTTGAACTTCCTACTTATATGAAGCAGGTTTTGAGATTTAAAATTAACGAGGTAAGTAAAGTAGAAATAAAACAGGATCATGGTTGCAGCTGCAGCTGCAGCCTTGTAAAGAGTGAACCACGGCCCATTCTAACCAAAAAATAAAAAATGCATTTAGAAAAAAAACTGACTAGTGAAAAAACATTCTCATCTGACTCTGATTCAGGAATGATAACTATTATTTCGGCTCGTATTAAAAATAAAAGTTTGTTGCGAAAAGAAATTTATGGTCATTTCGAAAAAAGCCTTAAACCCCTCGAAAATGGCACCAGATCAAAATGAAAAGTGTACCATTGGAATCAGCAAATTCCACCATCTGCAAGTGCTATGTGGCACAAAAATGGCACATTCTGTGCCATTTCTCAAGGGGTGAGACTAGCGGGCTACAAAAACATCGTAGACAGATGTTTAATAACTCACAATAAAGCCATTTCTAATATCTACGTTTTATTTATAAATTCTACCACCTGCAACTGCCAAATGGCACTAAAAATGGTACTAATGATGCCATGTCTCAAGCGGGAAAGCTAGGGGCTAGTGGGCTGCCAGAACTTCTTAGAGAGATGTTTAATTGCTGATTTGAAAGCTATTGCTCATATCTACGTGCTCTTAATGATTTTTGCCATCCGCAAGTGCCAAAAAGCGCAAAAAACGGCACCTCTTTTGCCACTTCTTAAGTCAAAAAGCTTCGAAGTATAAAACGGTACCATTGTGATAATTATGGTCCAAAACCCTTAACTGGAGATTTACAAGGAACCCTTCCCGTACACTCCCCCTCCCAGCCCCCTCAGTAAGTCTAATTAGTCTGTTGGGAGAATTCACTATGAACTCTTTAACACGGTCAGAGCCAAGTCAAAAAACATCTTTAGGAAAAAACTGCCTAGTGGAAACAAATTGCCACCTGACAGTGATTGAAGAATGGTAACTATTATTTTGGTTCGTCTTAAAAGCAAAAGTTTATTGCGAAAAGTAATTTATGGTGACTTAAAAAAAGCCTGAAACCCCTCGAAAACGGCGTCAGATCAAAATGAAAAGTGTACCATTGGAATCAGCATCTGGCAGTTACAGTCGGAAAGTTGTCCGATCTATAGCACCTGAAAATCCACCAGAATCCCCTAATTTGTCGATTATTAATTTGGTCATTCCATCTTCCAGGTTACTCATGGTTGCGGAACAAAATTTTTATAAGACCCGTTGGGAATATGAGAACCCAAATCTGAACTGTTATCGTAGTTCCATTTGAGATAAGAACAGCTGGAATATCTGTAACGAACGGTAAAACAGCATATCATTGTTTGATATGCTTATATGAAGTCACGTAAGGGGTATCCTCACAAGAAACCCCCAAGTTGTAATGACAATATCATGGTTGCAGCGGTAGCTGCAGCCTAGTAAAGAGTGTACAACAGCCCATAGTAACCAAAAGTTAAAAAAAAACACGCTTAGAAAAAAAACTGCCTAGTGAAAAAACATTCTCATCTGACACTGATTCAGGAATGATAACTATAATTTCTGTTCGTATCAAAAATAAAAGTTTATTGCGAAAAAAAATTTATGATGATTTCGAAATAAAGTCTGAAACCCCTTGAATTTGGGGTCAGATCAAAATAAAAAGTGTACCATTGGAATGAGCATATTGAAAACCTAGTTCAGGGGAATTACAGTCCCCATCCTTGAAAAACAAGGAAAATCACTTTTTTGCATGGGTTGCACTTATCCTTTTTTTCTTTTTTTTTTCAGGACTAGCAGTTTACGAGAAAATCATAAAGAGATGCTTAATGGCTCATTCAAAAGCTGTTTCTCACATCTACGTGTTTTTCATAAATTCCGTTATCTGCAAGTGCCATATGGCACAAAAATGGCACATTCTGTACCATTTCTGAAGGGGTGGGGATAGCGGACTACAAAACATCGCAGACAGATGTTTAATAGCTTACATAAACTCTATTTCTCATATTTACGTTTTCTTTATAAATTCCACCATAGTAAAACTGATGACGGTCACTGTATATGTGACCGAAATATCTGGTATTTTTGTGAATTTCTATCACTGTTATAAAAAACACTGTCTATTAAAAGGATTTTATCCCTATTTGAACTTTTATTTATCGTCATGGAAAGGCAGTGTGGTCTCCGAAATTATCAGCATTTTTGACATTTTGATGCGGTCTTTCCCGCGTGTTTACTGGATTCTTAACAAGTACCAGGTTTACTTTTACCGTACCAAAACCCCCTATGTTGTTTTGTGTTTCAGTAAAGCGCTAGTTTTCTGTAATCCTACAAACATAGGGAAATATCACCAGTTGATTTATTTGCATTAGTTTTATTGATATATGTTAGATAGGCTGTGAAGTAATAATTTTTGTTCGTTTTGAGTTTCAACTTCGCTCTTTACTCCCCTCGGAAAAACTTTGTTTTTTTTTCAAATTAATTCAGATAAGATATGGGGTTAACAAATGATCCTAGTATACAATTGAAAATAGAATAAAAAGATACTGGTAAAACAATGAATAAAAAGCCTAGTAACGATAATAAGTTCGAGTTTTAATGGAAAATCATTACTAGTCAATTTTCTTCTGAAATATATTTTTAGAAAAAATAAAAATAATTTATAGTAATAATCTTGGTAGTAGAATGTTGATGTTCAAAATCGAGAAAAATGCTAAAGACCGCAGTTAGGATATTTGTATATGTTCGAATTCGAAGAAAAGAGGTCTTTTGCATGGAATCAGGATCTATAGTCAGATCAGTATTTATTTTTTTTTTTGAATTTCATTATTTTAAGTTAAAACTGATCGAAAGGCAACCAACCCCCCTCCCATGCTCTTTTTAGCTGCCCTCTATCCAAAGACATTTGATCAAAGTTTTGAGACAGCCATTTTGTTTAAAATAGTCTTAGGGTCAAATAACTATGCCTCTGGTGATGACATGACCCCCCACAGCCATTGGGGAAAATGCTGCAAATTATAAAAGTTCCAGATTGTTTATATATAGGGTTTGTTATTGGGATGGGGGGGGGGTATGTCTGATCCTGTGTCTCCGCAAAGAATATTAAGGTTGAGCTTTTAAAAAATTTTGAGGGAGGTGTTGAAACCCCGCAGGGACACTTATTAACGTGAAGAAAAGGGATCGTCTGCATGGAATTAGGAGTTTATGACCTATAGTCAGGTTATTATTTCCTTTGAATTTCATTATTTTTAGTCAAAATTCATTGAAGGGTAACCAGCCCTCCTCCCACGCTCTTTTTCGCTGCCGTCTTCCAAAGACATTTGTTTAAAATAGTCTAAAGGTCAAATAACTATGCCTCTGGGGATGACCTGACCCTCACAGCCCTTGAGGCAAAGGCTGCAAATTATAAAAGCTGCCGATTGTTTACATATAGGGCTTCTGTCTCCAAAAAGTCTTAAAATATTAAGGTGACACTTTCAAGAAATGCTGAGAGGGATGTTGTACAAAATCAAAATACTATGTGTATGCTGGTTTTCAAAGGGGTTTTATGGCTGAGGGTATAAAATTGAAATTTCCCTTAAAAAACACCCAGTTAGGAGCTGTAAAAAAAAACCTTACCTTATAGCTAGCTGACAGGCAGGAAGGTGACATAGTACCTTTTACTATCGTTTTTTCGTCCCTAAACTTCTGTAACAATCAAAATCCTTTCATTCATCCTAAAAACTGTAAAGGCTAAACTAACTCCTACACCTTACTTCATTATTTGACGACAAAAATGGCTATGTGCATAAAAGTAGCTCAGCATACTGAAAATACAGTTTATCGCTAGTTTTTAAACAGTTTACCGGTTGTCACAGATTACCGATTACAGATTCCACAGTTTAACGGTTGTTACAGAAGGATAGGGACGCACAAAACGAAAAAAAGAGTACTATATCACCTTCCTGCCTGTCAGCTAGCTATCACGTCGGGCTTATACAGCTTCTAACTGGTTGCTTTTTGAAAATGTACTATAAATAAACTATTTGGTATTGTTTTATGTTAGCACAATTTACTATAAAAAGAATCTTTTGCCCAATTGGTGGTTGCATCTATAATAATTTTTTTTTTTCAAATATTTTGCCCTGCATTTTTTTGTAAAGAAAGGTCACTGTATACTATTAAATAAATAAAAAAAAATATTTTTTCAACTGAAAGGAACGAGTGACATTAAAACTTAAAACGAACAGAAATTATTCCGTATATGAAAAGGACTGCCTTCTCTTCGAAATCTTGCTCTTGACGCTAAAGTTTGACTATTTATTACATCTGTACTTTTAGAGTAATAAAAGACTTTAGTGTACAGATTGAGGTGTTGGGGAGGAGGTTGTTCCTGTCATATACGGAATAATTTCTGTTCGCTTTAAGTTTTAATGTCGCTCCTTACTTTCAGTTAAAAAACAAACTTTTGTTTATTCTTCAGCGTCTGATTGTTTTTAAATAATGCCAGGAAATGCATTTGACACAAAATTGTGTACACGATTTTTGAAGGTCGTGTGGCAAAACTAATCCATCAGGAGGTAATAAATAAAATCATATTTTAACATGTGTATAATGCAAATCAACTTTTTTTTCTTGAATTTCCCAATTTTCTGTATGCCTTTGGTTGTTTTTCTTCCTTTTTTTACAGTTGAGGACTGTAATATTCTATTCTGTGATATATTTTTCATTATATGCTGATTGTTTGATTATATAAACTACTTTAAAAAAATTCAAACATGAATTGGTTAATTTTCTGAAGTTGGCATCACAACATAGTTGAAAATTTTTAAAAGTTAGACCAACTAAGTAAATTTTGGGGAAAAAGCTTTAAGCTTTAGACTAAACTTTAAGGATTTATGCTAAGCTTTAAACCTTAAGGATTCCCAGGGAAATGATATTTAAAAAAAACATTGAATCAGGAATTAAATAAATAAATCTACTCTTTTCTTACCACACTGTTTATTTCAGATCTGGGATCTTGGTTCAAGATCACCATGCTATCTAAGGTATAGCTGCATCTTTGAACAATAGCCTAGGCATTGTTATTTATTGGACATAAATTAGATACAAACTAGAGAAATATACCATTTGATTTCCAACTTAATTTTCTTTTCGAACATAATACGCCTAATGACTGCTGCTGCTAGCTTGGCCTATTTATATTTATTATTTCGTATATTGGGGAGGCTGCTCCCTCCTCAGTACCTCGTTCTTTACGCTAAGGTTCTGTAGTACTTTTAATAGAGCTTTTTATTCTAATTAAATGGCCCTTGTGTTTCAGAAGTCGTTCTTAAGGAATCGGAAAAAAAGTTCCGAGCCCTCCTGATATTCTTGACATTCTAAGCCCTCTCCTGAAACCAAATCTTCTGTTGCTGGTAATAAACAAATTGTTTAAATAATCGTACGCGTATTAAATACTTTCAAAAAAATGTCGTTACGGCATATTCTACAACCGTTTTCCCACATCGTAAATCCAAGAAATGGAAAGAATTTGGATTCTGAGACATTTGAAAATGACATTAAAAAAAAATGAAAAAGAATTGAAATGGACGTTCGAAAAATAATCTGGAGACATTTGAAAATGTCTCCAGAAATATTTAATCATTCAGGATAGTTTTAGATAATTCTTAAGATCGCACTGGCAATGCATTAAAAAAATGAAGAAAATCGGGAAGAAGAAAAGTGTTTGAAGAGTTGAATGCTGTAAAACGCAATTGTCAAAAAGAAGCAAACGAACGATGATGATCCAGGATGCAGCGAACAAGGATGACAAGTATGCTATAGCCATTGATCACGTTTCAATTATGTTTTGATTGACTTCAAAGTTTTTTAGTATTATAAAAGAATACTTCTTATTGCTCTAATTAAATTGCCCTTGTGTCCCGGGAGTCGTTCTAAGGAATTGGGACCAAGAGTTGAACTTTAGCGTAAAGAGCGAAGCATTGAAGATGGGTGCAACCCCGCTAATAAACGTAACGTTTTCTGTTCGTTTTAAAATTTGATGTTGCTCCTTACTTTCAGTTGAAAACAGTTGTTTTTTACTTGAATTCTGATCGTTTTCAAATAATGCCGGGAACTCCAGCTCCGCCTCCACGGAAAATTCCATCCACACTCCCCATGGAAAACCCCTCCATGGAAAGTTTCTCTTACGTAAAATATCCCCCACCAGGACCCCCCCCCCAGACAATTCGATTCTAGCTGAATATTCCCACTGGAAAATCTGTTGTGGACGATTCCGGCTGAAAAATTTTCTTAGCACACTTTCATTTGAAAAAAGATTTTAAGTTCTGATTATTTTTAAAATCATGTTGGAAATCTCCCTCTTCTGCAGAAAATTCCCCACGAAAATACTCCCCCCCCCCCCGGCCCCTAGTCGAAAGTTGCTCCGACAGAAAATTCCCTCTGGAGAGCTTATCCCGCGGAGAATCCCCCCCCCCCCTTCGGAAAAATACTATAGACAATTCCAACTAGGTAAAAATCTTCCTCGGGAAAATTCACCTTAACTTTTCCACATGTAAATTTGAGTCGGCAAAGAGATTGTACGACAAATAAAAAGAATTTCGTACAGAAATTTTGAACTTTCCACTAGTAAGCTAGCCCAACGAAACTTCCCTCTTCAAGGAAAATTTTCCCGTAGAAAATCTCCCGGCAGAAAATTCACCTTCCCACCGAAAAACGTCTGTATATTTCTCAATAACTAATACTATACGTAAACAATGGGCAAATTTCATGACTTACTGACCTTTCCCCAGGGGCTTTGGAGGTTCATGTTACCCACAAAGACATGATTACTGGACTTTTCAACTATGCTGAACAAAATGGCTATCTAAAACTTTTGACCGGACGACTTTGGGGGAAAATGAGCGGCAAATGGCTAGTTGCTTAATCTATTTGGCCATTTAAAAGAGGCGTTATAGCTTTTAATTGCCAATCGAATGAGCTCTTTCCTCATATTGTGGGACCATTGGCTCGACGCGATAACCCCTGGGAAAAAAAGAAATAAACACGGATCCGTGATTTTTATTCTGGCAAAAAATACATAATTTCACATTTTTGCAGATGGGAGCTTGAAACTTCTACAGAAGGATTCTTGGATACGCTGAATCTGATGGTGTGATTTTCATTAAGGTTCCCTGTCTTTTAGGGGGTGTTTTCACCCTTGTTTGAAAATCAGATAAAAGCTTCAGAGTTGTAGCTTTTGATGGGTAACAATAAACTTATTGAATCTTATATATTTGGAATCAGCATAATAAGTCAATTCTTTTTATATATCTGTTGATATAAAAAATTCTGTTTTTAGAGTTTCGGTTACTATTGAACCGCGTTACTCCTTACTTACAGTTCGTGACCACAAACTGTTTGATACACATCCCAAAGTAGGTCATTTGCGTCATTGTCTTTCCTTTTCAAGTACTTTACAGTTAAATAATGACTCTGCTATATTCTTTGGATGTAATAAACTTTCCGACCAAGTCTGAATTCAAGTACATTTTAGCGTTTCTCTGACCTTCCCCCTAGAAAACCTTAACATCTCCTTCCTCTAAGAGTAACTTTTTAGCGTACTGTTTGATGCAGGAACCCCCCTCCCTCCTTAAATGCAGGCGTGTAATAAATTAATTACATTAAGAAAAATGGCTTATGAGATCATCTGGTTCAACTTATTTTCTTTTAAGAATGCTTTCCTCTCTGCTTTACCTTATCTGGTAAGCTGGATATTCAGCTTCATTTTGAGCACAGTTATGGACAAGCTTAGACAAAAGGAACTACTCAGTGTTGTTCAAATCCGAAAGATTTCAACAGGCATTGCTTCAGTACTACCTGCAATTTGTCTTCTTGGTGTGGCGTTTGCTGGATGCAGTCGAATAGCTGCAGTGACTTTGATGGTACTGGCAGTCATGTTTATATCGGGAATGTACATCGGATTCTTGACAAACCATGTAGATATTGCTCCAAACTTTTCCGGTAAGTTGATGAAAAAAATAACTGTTTTGGATTTATATTTTCTAATGGTTTTTGAATCTCTTTGTTTGATTTTAAAACAAAAAAAAATTAAGAAAACCCTAGTGGTGTTTTTACCTGTAATAAGGTACAGATGAAGTGTATGTCATGGGCAACAGTTGGCTGTGGTTAAGTTTTTAACATTGCTATGAGTAAATTATTAATTATGGCTATTGATTTGTGGATTCTATGAACTGAATTTTCTGTTTCAAAGAAACAAGAAATATTACACAAAAGAGACTGTGCTTCTGCTAACTTGAATCCTCTAAAGCAGGGGGTTCCCAACATTTTTGTACTGTAGAGCACATTCTAAAATATTGGTAGGGTGACGGGCACCACCTATTTTTAATCGACAAACTTCTTCCATAGATTCTCATTCCCATAATTTATTTTCTGTGATTATAATTTGTCAATATATAATAAACAAAAAAGTTTCAAAATAATATTTGTAATTAAAATAACATACACTCAGAGAAAAGTTTTTGCAAAACGTAAACAGAGGGAACAAAAAAAAAACAAATACAAAGGAAACATTTTATAAGAACTGTAGTATGGATATGTCAATGCGATCTTTACCATAGGCATTTACACCGGACAGTACTCTCCGTAACCATATGCACTGACACTGGCCAGTCCTCTCCCCGGTAGCCACAGGCACTGATACTTGCCAGCCCCCCCCCCCCCCCCCGTGGAAAAATAATTCTTTTGATGTCTGATTGAAAATAAGGTCTATCCTAACAAAAATTCATTGACCCAATATTTTGCTTTTTTCAGTTGATTAGAACATTTATTTCAGATTTAAAGTTTATTTACATTTGTTTACATTTATTTTTTTCGAACTTCTAATAGAGTATTTGTTGAACACTAATTTTTGAAGAATAATTCTTTTACATCTGATTTAAATATAAGGCGTTTCGTAACTCTGGTCCAAATGTGCTGAACTGTCTTTTATAAACTGTGAGATAACTATTTTTCCTGATTTAAGTGACTTGAAATATCACTTTTAGCTGTAGAATGTCGTGTGAGATATGAAGGTACATTTTTTCTCAAAAGTGAAACCCAAGCTTCTAACGGAATTAATAAAATCGAATATATTTTAAGCAATGTTACGACGGCTCTATGAGAGAAACTATACAAGCCCAAACGTTTTTACTGGTCTAAAAGGGCTTAACTGGTTTATTTTGAACTTTGAGATGACTAGTTTCCTGATTTAAGTTACTCGAAATATACTTTTTAACAATACAATTTCGTTTAAGATATGAAGATACATTTTTTCTCGAAAGTAAGACCTAAGCTTCCAACTTGCTTAATCCTCATGCCGGGGTGGCGTTGAAAGCGTAGTCAGCCTTCTTCACTTGGGACAGTCTGTAGCAAGGGCCTCTGCATCAGACAGATAAATTCCAGCCTGGTTCATAAATTTCTCGAGACTATCATTTCACCAGAACTTGGGTCTTCCTCTTGGGCGTTTCCAGTCACTACTGGTCGGTTCAAAGTTGTAATTAATCCGAGTCGGACATTCGGCAGGCAGTTGCAAGAAAGTGTTCAAACCAGCGAAGTGTCCGCTTGGCAACCAGGTGTGAAAAGGGTGACTGGGAAGTCATGCTTTGTAGGCGGTCATTGCTGCATATTTATTTCACATTTACAATTTATTTACATTTGTTTACATTAATTTTTTCAAACTTCTAATAGAATATTTGTGGAAGACTAATTTTTGAAAAAATAGTTCTTTTATATCTTATCGAAAAATAAGGCGTTGCGTAACCCTGGTCTAAATGTGCTTAACTGTCATTTATTAACTGTTAGATAACTATTTTCCTGATTTTACCTTACTTGAAATATAACTTTTAACTGTAGAATGTCGTTTGAGATATGAAGGTACATTTTTTCTCAAAAGTGAAACCTAAGCTTCTAACGAAATTAATAAAATCGAATATATTTTAAGCATTGTTACGACGGCTCTACGAGAGAAACTATACAAGCCCAAACGTTTTTACTGGTCTAAAAGGGCTTAACTGGTTTATTTTGAACTGTGAGATGACTAGTTTCCTGATTTAAGTTACTTGAAATATACTTTTTAACTATAAAATTTCATTTGAGATATGAAGGTATATTTTTTCTCAAAAGTAAAACCTAAGCTTCTAACTTACTTAATCCTCATGCTGGGGTGGTTTTGAGAGTGCCGTGAGCCTTCTTCACGAGGGACAGTCTGCAGCAAGAGCCTCTGCATCAAACAGCAAAATTCCAGCCTGGTTCATAAAGTTCGTGAGACTTTGGTCTCACGAACTTTTTTTTTTTTGGTTCATAAAGTGAGTGACTCTTGGGCGTTTCGAGTCACTACTGGTCAGCTCAAAGTCTTAATTAATCCGAGCCGGACAGTCGGCAGGCAGTTGCAAAAAAAAATGTTAAAACCAGCGAAGTGTCCACTTGGCAACCAGGCGTGAAAGGGGTGACTGGGAAGTCATACTTCGTAGGCGGTCATTGCTGCCAAAGTCTGTTCACTGGATTCCCTCGATTTTCCGAAGCCACTAACATTGAATAGTGTCACGACTGCTCTGGACAGCTGCAGTTGCTGGCCAAGTTTCAGCTCCGTACAGCAGGATCGAATAGACTGACCCTCTAAGGATCTTTATTTTGGTGGCTTGTTGACCGTGCGGGCCACAACTTCATGTTCGATGATATGATAGAACCAAGATGTGTAAAATGGTCAACCACTTCAATTTGGTTCCCAGCGACCGAATAATTAGAATTGTCGGCGTCAGACTTTGGCTGCACTACTAGGATTTTTGTCATCTTCCAGTTAATGGAAAGTCAGGTCCTGGCAGCTTCTCCCAGATGCGTGTTTAGAGCCATGAGCAGCTGTGACTTAGAGTTGGTGACTTGTGCTGTATCATCAGCAAAGTCACAATCAGGTACAACTCTATCCCCGTACTTTAGTCCAAAGCTTAACTTCCGAGTTGTATAGATAATAACATGATCTAAAATTCAGTTAAATTGCTCAGGAGCAACTGAGCAACCATGCCTGACTCCTGTTCTTACTGAAAAGCGTGTGCTACGTCTACCTTTCACTTGCACACAGCCCTCAGTCTCATGATGCATGGGGCCCTGAGTAGGCAGATTTATTTTGAAGAATTTTGATCTTTAAGAATCATAGAGAACCTTGATCAACAGAGTTGAATGCTGCCTTGAAATCGACATAAGCAGTGAAAGCTTGCTGGCAGAACTATTTTGCCTTTTCGATGATTTATCTTATGCAGAATATCTGCTCTGGCACTGATCAGCCAGGCATAAAACCAGCCTGATCTACTCTGCACTTTTGTCGGAGGTGTGCAAAACATCGCAACAACAAAACCATAGAAAAGAGCTTTCCTGGTACTGAGAGGTGTTATCCCTGTAAAGTTCTTGCACTCCCTCTTGGAACTTTTTCTCTTCCACAGTGGTAGAATCACTCCTGTAAGCCAGTCTTTTGGGGAGATCTCGGAGTCTAGTATTGCATTGAATAGCATTTGGAGCCATAGTAGGATAATGCCACTGCCATTCTTAAGAAGCTCTGCGGAGATTCTTCAGACGCCAGGAGCTTTGCGGTTTTTCAATTTCTTCACAGTATTTTGAATTTCTACCCCTGAGATCTGTTTAATGTCAACATTACCGTGGGCATTATGGATCACAGGCTGGGGGACGGCAGGAGTCGCTAAAGATGAAGAGAGAGGGGATGCATTAAGCAGAAATGCTTAATGCAATCTTCTCTACTGAGAAGATGACTCAGTAGGTACTAAGCTTCTAACAAAATTAATAAAATCAAATATATTTTAAGCAGTGTTACGACTGCTCTATGAGAGAAATGATACAAGCCCAAACTTTTTAGCTGGTCAAAAGGTCCTTAACTAGTTTATTTTGAACTGTGAGATAACTATTTTAACTGGCCCAAATGTGCTTAACTGATTTATTTTGAAGTGTGAGATAACTAGTTTCTTGATTTAAGTTACTTGAACTTTACTTTTTAACCATAGACTGTCGTTTCAGATATTAAGGCACATTTTTACTCAAAAGTTAAACCTAAGCTTCTAACGAAATTAATAAAATTGAATATATTTTAAGCAATGTTATGATGGCCCTATGAGAAAAATGATACAAGCCCAAACGTTTTTAGTTGGTCCAAATGTGCTTATCTGTTTTATTTTGAACTGTGAGTTCTAACAGAACAAAAATAATTATCATCAAACACAAAATGTTACCTACAAAACACAAAATAATTCTAAAAAAATACAAAATATTTACGACAAAATACAAGTGAATTTTACCAAATACAAAGTAGTTCTTACAAAATAGGACATAGTTCGCACAAAAAAAATAACTTTTACAAAACACAAATAATTCTTAGAGAATTCAATGTAGTTCTAAAAAATTACATAAAATTTCTAATAACATCCAAAATAGTTCTTACAAGATAGAATATACTTCATACAACATCCAAAATAGCTCTTACAGAATGCATAATACATCTCTCAAAATATAAAACAGTTCATACAATACAAAAATAGTCCTTACAAAAATACAAAATAGTTCTTACGGACACAAAATACTTCCTATATAATCCAATAAAGCTCTTACAAAACACAAAATAGTTCCTACTAAATACAAAATAATTCTTACAAAACAAACACATTTCTTATAAAATACAAACAGTGCTTACAAAATTTAGAATAGTTCATGCAAAACATAAAATGGTTCTTACAAAATACAAAAAAAAAAATCTAACAAAATACAAAACAGTTCTAACAAAATGCAAGTGCTTCATACAAAATAAAAATGCTTCATACAAAATAAAAAATATTTCATACAAAATGAAAAAGTGTTCACAAAACACAAATACTTCAGAAGAGATCCAATAAAGCTCTTACAAAACACAAATATTTCCTACATAATAAAAAATAGTTGTTATAAAAATCTTATAAAATACGAATAGTACTTACAATATTCAATATAGTTCTTGCAAACACAAAATGGTTATTAAAAAATACAAAAAGCTCTGACAAAACACAAAATACTTCATGCAAATCTGCAAAATAGTTGTTACAAATCAAAAATAATCCTTACAAAATACAAAATATTTCCTACAAAATCCAAATCATTCTAACAAATCACAAAATACTTCCAACAAAATTTAAATAGTTCTAAGAAAACACAAAATAATTCTTACAAAATACAGAAATGTTCTTAGTAGTGGCAATAATATTTTCTAAATTAGTAGCTATAGTAGTAATAGTTAGAGTTGAAGTTGTAGATGTATTAGTAGTAGTAGTAGTAGTAGTAGCAATAAAATGCACCTTTTGCCTTTCCGTTAGTTCAACATTCCCCTCAACATGCCCTTAATGTGTCAACTTAATACTCTGAGCTGTTCCTGAGACGTTCGTGATACTTCCTAGTGACAGCCTGCATTTACATGTTATGTTTATGTTTTGGTTTAGTTCAACATCCCTCTCAACATTTCCAGGAAATTTCAGCTTAATACCCTTACCTTTAGAAGGAGTAGTAGACTAACAGTAAAAGTATTGGTAATAGCATGCACACAGTGCCTTTAGGTCATTTCAGTGTCCCCTTCAACATTTCCTGAAAGTCTCGACTTAATGCTCTTAGTCTTAGCCCTTCCTAAGACATTGCTGAAGCATCCTTTTGTCAGCATGCATGCACATAGTACGAGTAAAATTAAACTTAGTACGAGTAAATCAAACATAGTACGAGTAAAATTAAAAGAATAGTCGGAGTAATAACAAACGGTAGAATGCAAAACGAACAGAAATTACTACAAGCAGGAGTTTGGTTCGGCTACTACCCCCTTTCCCATCCCCAAATCATAAAAGTTCTAAAGCATATTGCGTCATTCGGGTTTTATTGTAAAAAAAATATTGAGTTTTCAGTTAGGATGTGTTTAAAGACCTGTCTGAAAAAAAATAATTATACCCTGGCTTGTGATATCTAAAGTTTTTCTATCTATCTTTCAAACTTAAAACTGCATGTTCTAAGGTCAAGGAAAAACGAATTTGTGAAGAAAATAAAAAAAAATTGAATTTGAGTTATTGCGCAAAGCTTTTTTAGCTGATGGAAATAAGTTTTATTTTTCTCCGGCACATGCGTTGATTTGGGAATCATTTGTCTCGTCTAGAAACTTAGTGTTCTCGGAAAAGAATGTGGCAAAATGTGAAGATAAAAACACCGCTAGAAGAGAGCCAGAAACAAGGAAGAATTTAAAGCTAAGGCAATAGCAAAGTCCGGGCAATGTGTCCAGAAGTGGCTAAAGATTACTACTTACGACTATAAAAGTCAGAAAAAAAAAATGTTCTTTAGCTAGTTACAATAAATTTTTCACCGTATTGCTGCTGATTTTTTTTTTCTTGTTCATTCTTCATGTATTTATCCATTAATAAAAAAAAATACCTACTTAAGTGCATAATCGTGATACGTAGCAGGTGCCCTTAAATATGATTCCCTGCTGCTTCAATTGGGAGGGAGAAGAGAAATGGAATATTTCATTCCTTCTGAAAATTATTTGAAAAAAACTACGTTTTCTAAAGAGTTAAAGAGGCTGAGTTACAAGGTCGAACCTTAAAACGTACAGGGATTAGGAGGCACAGTTGGGGGGCTGCCGCCCCCCAAACCCCCCGCTTTCGCAGCCTTTAAATAAAAAAAAAGTTTTTTAAACTGAAAGTAAGGAGCGACATTAAATCTTAAAACGAACAGAAATTATTCCGTATATGAAAGAGGCTGTGCCCTCCTCAACGCCTCGCTCTTTACGCTAAAGTTTTTATTGTTTAAAAAAAGAGTTGTGAGAAAGTCAAACTTTAGCGTAAAGAGCGAGGCGTTGAGGAGGGCACAGCCTCTTTCATATACGGAATAATTTCTGTTCGTTTTAAGATTTAATGTCGCTCCTTACTTTCAGTTTAAAAAACTTTTTTTTTATTTAAAGGCTGCGAAAGCGGGGGGTTTGGGGGGCGGCAGCCCCCCAACTGTGCCTCCTAATCCCTGTACGTTTTAAGGTTCGACCTTGTAACTCAGCCTCTTTAACTCTTTAGAAAACGTAGTTTTTTTCAAATAATTTCTGCACGTTTTTGTACAGTTTATTACTTATTATTGCTCCTTGTAACTCAGCCTCTTTAACTCTTTAGAAAACGTAATTTTTTTCAAATAATTTAAAAAAGAAACTGGGTTTCTTTTTAAAGTTTGAATTCAGTATTAAAAAAATTGCTCTGATGGTGAATCGAACCCGGGTTTTCCGCCTGAAAGTCTGGAGTGTAACCGCTAGACTATACAGACACAACAGTAATTGTTTTTTAGTATATGGAAGCTATTTTCGACGCAAGCAAATTCCCAAAAAACTTGATATTTGGTTTTTGGAAAACAGGGAAGGAGTGATCGGATTGAGCTGAAATTTCGAGGATAAGCTCCCGGGCCCTAGGAAAGCTTAACTTCTAAATTTCAGCCCAATCGGACAACGTTAAAGGGGGGCTGTGGTGGGAGGGTCCAAACTTCCGGCCCAGTTTACCCCATGAAGATAAAGTCGGAGGAGGATGAAATTTTGCAAGTTTCTTAGTTTGAGCTTGGGCTACAAAATGCGATTACCGCCGTCTCTCTGCGACCTCTAGGACCTGAAATCGCTTAACATTGTGGTGGGTCGCCTCTTTATAGAGGCACAACTGTGCCTCCTTGATAAGGTTGCATTATAGAAGAGAAATTCTGTCCATTTAACGAAAATTGCATTGAAAAACTAGTTCCTAGCTCTTTTTGCCTAAGCTTCTGGGTGTAACTCTTTATAAAAGAAATTCTGTAAATAGACTTATGAATGAATAACAAATCGATGAATTAGATTGTTTCTATTTTACAGGCACGCTTATTGCACTAACAAACACTTGTGCCACCATCCCAGGTTTCATTGTTCCTGCATTTGTTGGTGCCTTAACGCACGGTAACCAATCTGTATGGCGATGGCAACTTATTTTCTCCATTACAGCAGGTATTTACGTGATGGAATTTATATTCTACACAATCTTCGCCTCAGGTGATGTTCAGACATGGAATCAACCTAAGTCAGGAAAATCAGCCCCAGAAGCAACAAGATTGACGATAGATACTAAAATTTAGAGACAAGTAGACTAATATAATGGATCATAGGACCGTATAGTTACGTGTAATGATTTTCCAGCATGCTGAAAAGTTTGTTTTTTTTTACAAGGAAAAATTCCTTTAGAAGAAATTTTGGCTAGGTCCCAAAGACCTTTAAAGTGTCTTACTTGCTGTCTTACTATCAAATTTTAGTGCAAAATATTTGAAGCAAGGCCTGTTTTAAAAGTTAGATCCATTTTTGGATTTTTATTTGAAATATTTTTCTTGAATAAATTCTAGTTACTTAGAAATGTTACTACAAATAAGTGATTTTTCTGAACTAGATACCTTGGCTCTAGTAATATGTAGAACGTGTTTATATGAGCATAGTTAGGTTTCAAAAATTGGAATAGAGAGATGTAAAAAAAAATCGAAAATTCAATTTTAAAATAACCACTGAATAAGCTTACATAAAAAAAATATCTACTGTAAATTCTTATTGCATATAAAATTTTCTTTCTTGGGCCAGTTTAAATCAGTTAAAGTAATTGATTTCAGGAGTGTAGTCTACAGCTGTGGTAACACTAAGGCGGGATTGTCCAAGTTCAGGTCTTTAATTTTATTACATTAAAAAATCAAGGTTTTTCTATTAAAAGAAAGGGCCAATTTAAAACTTAAAACGAGCAAAATTAGCTTTTATAATATACAAAATTTAAGTCAAACAGAAATTAATATGAAGTAATAACTGAAATCGAGGCGAACCAGAAATAACAACGGCGTCGTACTTAAAGTACACAGATATCATAGCAAATATGTGCGGTGTTATGACCCCAGGGGCAAGAGTTTTCTTGAGATCTTTGCTTTGTAATTTTTATTCACTCGCTTTCGCAATAGTGCGCACTAGACAGTAAAACAGTCTAGAGGCTGAAATCGTAAGTTGCAGGCCATCTTACTATCTCTTTAGTTATAACGGAAATGATATAACTATACACAGACTTGATGAAACAAACAGAGAATTGTTTGTGCTTTTTATTTTTCTTACAATTCTGTCAGGGAAAAGAGGTCAGTCTGTGGAGTTGACTATTTCGGAAAAGGAAAGGTTTGTCTACACAGTTTTACCCCGATTTTCTTTTCTAAATAATTTAATGCAGCTTTTTTAGAATGGAGGGCAAATGTGCATTATTTTCCTTATACTGGAATCCTGCTGCATTTTTGCTATTTCTTATCTCTCCCAGTTAGTGGTGCCCAGCGATGTTTGACGAACCCTTGGCTGTTTTAATTGAGTTATATCAGAGTCAAAGCAGTAGTGTTGACTATACAAAAAGTAATGTGTCTCCCATGTTTTTTTTTGTGTCACCTTACAAAGAATAGATGGATGTTGAAACTTGGAACTGGGTTCGTTCAGTCGGAAACAGAAAGTCCTAGTGTACCTTTATAAGGGCGGAAAGGAATTGGAAGGTACTCAGTCCCCTTCTATACCCTTTTCCCATGGTCCCCGAAAATCCATGACATTAACCATTTTTAGAGGAAAAAACTAAAGAGAGATGGGCCGAACATTTTGAGAATTTGCTTAACCGAGATAGAGTTGTAGGAAAAGATAAAGGGGAAAATGAAAAAGTTTGTGATACCTTGGATGTGAAGGAAGATTTGTTTTGTGAGGAGGAATTAGCGACAGTACTAAAAGGATTAAAAAATAATAAGGCTCCAGGTGCTGATAGGGTGGTAAATGAGTTTCTTAAATATGGTGGCTCTGAGGTTAGAAATAAGTTACTGAAGATAATGAATATGATTTTTAAAAAAGGGGAAGTACCTAACGATTTTAAGAAAACCATAATTAAGCCACTTTATAAGAAAGGTGATAAAAGTGAGTATGGTAATTATTGAGGCATTAGTCTGGTCCCTGTTAGTAAATAACTTAGTAACATGATATTTTTAGAATGAGAGATGCCGTAGACAAAGTTTTAAGACAAGGACAGTGCGGTTTTACAAAAGGTAGGGGATGTGTCGACCAAATTTTTACTCTTAGGCTAATAATTGAGAAGTGCCTGAGTTTTTAAACACCTTTGGTCCTCAGTTTTATAGATTATGAGCAAGCGGTAGATTCTCTTGATAGAAGAGCTTTAGTAAAGGTTTTATCCTTGTATGATATACCAGACAAATACATTAAAGTGATTAGTGCTATGTACGAGAATAACACTGCTGCGGTTAAGGTAGGAAATGAGGTTAGCAGCTGGTCTTGTATTAAATCAGGAGTTAAGCAGGGTTGTGTTCTATCCCCCTTTGTATGGATTATTTTGGTGGACTTCGTCTTAAGGAGCACAGGGAAAGCAACGGGAGACCAAGGAATCAAATGGGGAGGAAAAAGTCTCCTGGACTTAGATTATGCTGATGATTTAAGCATCCAAGTCTAGGAATAAGTGAAGATGAAAAGGTGACGTTGGGTAATGAAAAGATTGATCAGGTGGACAGCTTCACTTACCTTGGTAGTATTATTAGTAAAGATGGTGGGAGTAGTGTAGATATTAAAAGTAGAATAGCCAAGGCTCAGGGTGTTTTTTCACAGTAAAAAAAAGTTTCGAAGAATAGGAAGATAAATCTGCAAACCAAGATTAGAATATTAGAAGCTACAGTGATGACAGTGATCTAATATGGCTCTGAAGCATGGACGCTCTGAAAAGCAGATGAAGATTTGCAAGATGTTTTCCAGAGAAATTAGATTGTTCTGGGTACCCGGCTGACTGACCGTATTTCAAAAGATAGGCTATACGAAAAATGCTGTTCAATACCGCTCTCTAAGGCTATAATGAAAGAAAGGTTGAGGTGGCTAGGGCACGTTGTACGGATGAAAGATGACAGATTGCCAAAGATTTTTCTTTTCGGCCAGCTGTCTGGGGCTAAACGGAGTGCAGGTCGTCCTCGTCTGGGGTGGGTGGACGTCATAAAGAAAGATTTAAAGGAAATGGGAACTTCGTGGCCGGGAGTAAAAAGGGAGGTTTTGAACAGATTGGGATGGAAGAGGAGCGTGCGTAGATGTTTTGGCCTCAGACGGCTTGGTGCTGTTGTGAGTTGTTAGTAGTAGTAGTAGTAGTAGTAGTAGTATAGCAGTCAGAATGATAAAGGAAAAGCAATGTGCCTCTAAGGGATATAGGACCCGAACTATCCCAAGGGCAAGGGTCCCAGATCATGCAACTGGCCTGTTTTTCAAGACGTGTTTTAACATAAAAAGAGAGCGTGTTGCCTCTTGTTCAAATCAGAATTTTGTAAGGAATTTAAAGATGAGTTGGAGTTGCAAATTAGGTCCCTAATTTATCTTTCCAACGTCTTGCTTCCTGAACCCCAACATCAAAGAAATGTAGGCATTTTGCGCATGTCACATCATACAAGAATTCTCAATTCCAGCTTCTTGCCACGGACTTCCTTCTGTATAAAAACCAGGAAAGTCCATACTTGGTGCAAAAACAAGCTAAGTCCGAAGAATTGATCCACTACATAGTCTTGTGTAGACTTATAGTCTCAGCCATCTCTCTATCGGTCTATTTCAAGGTCTCATCTACAAAAATGTAAATTTTCACATTTTTCCTGAGAATGCAAATTTTACAAAGAGCTACACCAAGCAAAGCGGTTTTTTTCTGCATTTTCTGGATCAAAATAACAATTTTGGCCCGGGGAGTGCTAACAGGTGCCGCGAGGAGGGTGGTGGCCTCTCTCAAATTTAAGAGAGTCCTTGTTCATGCAGTTCATAATAAGAAACTTTAACTAAAGAGTTGTCTTGTCATTACAAGTCGAAAATTTAACAGACAAGTTTTTGATTACAATATGTGCATCAACATAATGTTCTTTTTGTGTCATATACAGGATAATTTCTTCTCATTTTGAGTTTTAATATTGCTCTCTACTTTTATTTTAAAATCCTTGCTTGTCTTATTTAATTAATCATAAAACAACCACAAATTGCAAGGAATAAGGAAATCAGTTTAAAAATGAAGAGAAATTGCCAAGAAGTGTTGGGGATTGATTTGCGCTTTATCTCAAACTAAATTTATTGCTCCAAATGTTGTCAGTTCATTTTTAGCTACCGATTTTTATTATGTGTTCAGAAGGAATCGATTTAAAAGCAAAAATTTGCAGATAAGAATCTGTGTCATATCAATATATTAAAACAAAAACATAGTCAATTTATATCGAGAAATCTTTGTTTTTAAAAATTGATGAGTATTTTTTTAATTAAAAGAAAAAAATAATTAGGCTATATTAAAACAATGTTCAAATATATTTAATTTTCAGTAACAGCAAATTTTTGTCTAGTATTCAAGGGTCAGTTCGTTGTATTTTTTTTCCAGGCACTCAAAACTGATGCTTATCAGTCTTATTGTCGTGGTTCTGGTATAACGTTTTTGTCTTATCCCATTCCCAAGATTTTACAAAAAAAAAACAACTCAGACTAATACCAGAGGCGCAAGCTTGTCTGATAATATCCACAAGTAGCATGGACGGAGATATGCTGCTATTCAGTGCAAAGAGATGTTTCCTTAAAGATGTTCAGAAAAGCTATCTCATTCTGTTTTGATATTTTGTTTTTTCACGGGTTTTGTGTGAACACTTTATCAGGTTGGTAATGTTTCAGTTTTAGTTAGGAAACGTCGAAATTAATTTGGTAAATGATATGAGTCATGTCCTGAAACTGTGAGGGTGTTCCGATAAAGAAAAAACGGAGTTGGAGCTGTACAATTTTAAATATTCAAGTCAATTTTTTTTAATAAAATACAGGTTTTTGCGTTATATATATATATATATATATATATATATATATATATATATATATATATATATATATATATATATATATATATAATATATATATATATATATATATATTATATATATATATATATATATATATATATATATATATATATATATATATATATATATATATATATATATATATATATAAATATATATATATATATATATATATATATATATATATATATATATATATATATATATATATATATATATATATATATATATATATAAATATATATATATATATATATATATATATATATATATATATTTATATATATGTTTATATATATATTTATATATATATATATATATATATATATATATATATATATATATATATATATATATATATATATATATATATATATATATATATATATATATATATATATATATATATATATATATATATTATATATATATATATATATTTATATATATATTTATATATATATATATATATATATATATATATATATATATATATATATATATATATATATATATATATATATATATATATATATATATATATATATATATATATATATATATAATATATATATATATATATATATATATATATATATATATATATATATATATATATATATTTATATATATATATATATATATATATATATATATATATATATATATAAACATATAAATATATATATATATATTTATATATATATATATATATAAATATATATATATATATATATATATATATATATATATATATTTATATATATATATATATATATTTATATATATATATATATATATATATATATATATATATATATATATATATATATATATATATATATATATATATATATATATATATATATATATATATATATATATATATATATATATATATATATATATATATATATATATATATATATATATATATATATATATATATATATATACATTCAAAATGCATCACGGAAATTGTACATTGTTGAAACACAGAATACAGAATTGGTCATTTCAAAGTGGTCACAGCACTATAAAAATTATTGATGTCATCCATACGTAGTCTTTTCTTATGTTTATAAGATCGAATTTTTATGCAATCGTCGATGATCGCTAGAAGGTGGTTGTTACAAAGATGATTAGAAGGGAGATCAGAAAGAGAATTATAAGGGAAGAGTAAAAAGTACAAAAACATTGACTTTTCGGCTGAAAAATACTCCTGACAAGGCGTTACGCAGAAATGAAATGAAACAGAAATCTTTTGACACGTCAAGATCGGTTGATACTTTATTTTATTTGACTTATTATAGTTGGCAAAATTTTCACGCTGAACTTGCAGCAAAAACCAATGGGGTCCAAAAAAAAACAGAAATCTGTCTTGGGGTTATAATTTTTTAGATTGTCCAAAGAACCCTTGAGAAGATTCTTTGGGGATTGGACCTCCCCTTCCCCTATTGTTTGCAGGTATGCAATGCATAAGGCAAACAATTCTAAGAAAGAGGGACCTTTGTCTACTAAGATCTTTCGTCCGGTCAGTGTCCCTCCAGTCTGAATACAGGATATGCAATTTTTAATTTTTAAAGAATTGGAACAAAATTCGAACTTAAGCTTAAAGAGCAAGGTATTGACTAGGGGGTGAGCTTCCTAATAGAGGTATTAAAAATCTATGAATATAGAAGTTCGTTACGTAAGTTAATTCGTAAGTTACGTATATTTATTACTAATAAAAACGTTTGTAAACAAAATTAAACATGTTTTAAGAAAGCCATTTAACCAAATAAAAGTAAAATTAATATGCAAATTTTATTTCAATTATTCATGTACGGTGATCCAAAATCAAAACCTGCATTAATTCAAAAACGTTCAAAAATTAAATTAAAAAAAACATTTTTTTAACTGAAAGTAAGGAACGACGTTAAAACTTAAAACGAACAGAAATTATTCCGTATATGAAAGGGGCTGTCCGCTCCTCAACGCCTCGCTCTTTACGCTAAAGTTTGACTTTCTCATAACTCTATTTTTTTTTAAACAATAAAAAGCTTTAGCATAAAGAACGAGGCATTGAGGAGGGGACAGCCCCTTTCATATACGGAATAATTTCTGTTCGTTTTAAGTGTTAACGTCGTTCCTTACTTTCAGTTAAAAAAAACTTGTTTTTTTTATTTAATCCTTGAAGAAACAACAGTCAGGATACTGTTTTGTGCTGTGTTGGCCTTAGGCCGCTTGGGAATGAAAGGAGTTGTAAGTAGTATTAGTGGCACTTGCTTGAATATAAATAGACGAATTCAGATTTTTTCATTTTTTTTTTAATCCCACCTCCTCTCCTCTCAGTGGCACCAATAAAATAGAAAATAAAAAGAAAACATTTTAAGCATTTACAAACAAAACTAAAATGCCACCTACAACTCTAAATTTCATAAAAATAGTAGCCGAAGAGTGGTCTTCGCATTATTGTACAGCTACCACTAAAAAAAAAACTAAAAATAAATAAATACTCTCCCGCAGATAGGACGTCCTCTCGCTAAAGGAAGTTCCCGCTTACGGTGGCCACTTTACACCATTTAAAAACAAACATCAGAAAAATTAGTGCTAAAACTTTCTTCAGTCAAACCCCTATTTTTTTTTTCTATAGTGACAAAGGAAGGAACTTACGATACGTATTTTAAACCAGGAAAAAAAGAAAATGTGTTGACTTCACCTTAGAGGTTCCCTCTTAAGTATCTACTTATGATATCTGAGCATTTATTCAGCTCATTTGCTATTACGCCTTTAACCATTTCTAGCAGATTTATTGTGTTAATTTTAGTTATCAGGTGGTGTTTCTACAGTTGTTGGTCAAACTAAAATGAGGACCAGAGGGTACAGGGTCAGTACCCTCTGGATCCCAAAGTGAGGAAGCAAAGACCTAATTTGGTTATTTCTTCCTGAACTATTCATAAATTCGAAGAAGCCTGAGAATGATGTTTTACATGTTCATTTAAACCTTTTAGGGGAACACCATCCGAGAATCTGAGAAAAAACCTAAAGCTATGGTGAGCTTATATGCCGGTTTCGTTGTTAAAAATGCGTTCTTTAGAAATAATCTAGGCTTTGGAAAAATCACGGGACTTTGAGGGTACCCTATTTTAATGACCCTTCTGTGCATGTGCCGTAACAAAAAAAAAACATTTTTAAATTCGAAATCACTTTTTCATCCATTGATTTTAACCATTTGGTAGAAATCAAAGTATACTGAATTGCAATACTGCTTAAAAGCACGAAGCTTCTTGCATTACCAAGTAAACCATTAATGCTAAAATACCTCGCCGGCCTTTTTAGTTTATAATATGCCAGACTCAGTATGACAAATATGGTTCACCAGTCACATGCTAATTTTAAATGCAACACATCAGTCCAGCTATTTGGGACCAAGAGCCTTCGATAAACTTTTGTTTCACAAACTGTACCGGTTAGTCTCAAACTCAAATCGAATGTCTCATGGAATTTTCATTTGCTGAGGTAAATAAACATAATTTGCTGACTTTTCTCCACCAGATCTTTAAACTATCAACGGGAACCCTCTTTTTAGGTAGAATGAAAGGCGTGTCGTTTTAAAGTTATGCTTGTTTTGATTACAGTTTTCATTATTAGAAATATATATCCTCGTATGTTGTTCCTGAGATCTTGCAGATATTCAATTTTAATGGCCTGAATGCATGGTTTCTTTCAGTTTACCCTTTCCCTTCCTCCCAAGTCCAATTCAAGGTCAACTTGACCCTCTAGCACACTTTGAAAATTTTAAGTTGATCCCCCAAACTGTTTTTTTAGAAATAGAGGATACCTCGTTTTGTTAACTCCCCTACTCAGTTGGGCTGAAGGGCTCATTAATTTATCTGTTTGATTAACCTGGACTTTTTCACTGCAACCTAATACGGAGTTCAGAACATTTACGGTTAAATGGTGTTTTAATCAAAAGACACGAATTGTTGTCAAGTTAACAAAATGGGGTATCCAACAAATCTCAAGAATGGCTGAGGGGATCGTTTCGGAATTTTCAAAGGGTGCTAGAGGGTCAAGTAGACTTTGAGTTTGACTTGGGTAGAAGGGAACGGGAAAATTAAAAGAGAAAATGTGTTCAGGCCGTCAAGCTTGTACATCTTCAACATCTCACGAAAGACTTGGGAGGATCGCTCTGAAACTTTCTGGACGTTAGGAAAGGAGTCATTGGAGACTTCATATTTTTACTTTAAATGGAAGGTATATGAGGCCAAAAAATGTGCTTTTCCACTTTGCCTAAACGTTTTGACATTATTAATAACGGGTGAAATTTGAATCTATTAACGGTGAGGTACTGAGGCAAAATAAAAGACATTACGTGAACCCTACCTTACCTTAGATCTTCCAGAACCATTGCCACAAATTTCAGAATTACCTACTCTTTGTTGCCTGCTTGTATTAATATTCTTCTCAGACACATATCGGCGAATGCGAGAATACTCTTTTCGGGCTGCCAGTCCATTTTTTTCCCCACTAGTATTAAGCATCATAGAGATTGCATTGCTACTGAACAGAAGTAACATCAATCGTGAGAATATTTCATACTCCTCTAAATGGGCTTTAATTTATTAAAGACTCCAGCTGATTGCCCAATTCAGCGTTTGATTTCGGTCCCTATTTAATTATCACTGTCAAGGCGTCAGTCCAGTTTCTCGTGAACTTGAACTCCTTGACCTGCTCTAAATTCTTGTTCTTGCAATACAGTTCTGTATTGCAAGAATAAGAATTTAGAGCAGGTCAAGGACTTCAAGTACCTGAGTAACTGGATTGGCTGTGATGATGAAATAGCGGACGATATAAATGACTGAAGAAGACGACGTCGTCCAAAAACACCTTATGTTGAACTTATGACCAAAATCTAACGAGTTCAACGCTTGTTCAAGCGTTGAACTTGTGGTGGTCATGCTCTCTTACTTGTTTAAGTCAATAGTCAAACAAAAGGATGCAACTCCATCCCCAGCTGTTCCCCAGATATTGCAATTTTGGTATTTTGATAACCTGGATGCACACAGTTTCTTTTGATTTAGTTTCATCCTCTTTACCACCCCCCTCTTAAATCATAGTTCAACTTCTACTTGTTCCCTCCCCTCAAAATTCCCTTTAAGTTTCAACTTGATATCCCAAGTTATTCCTGAGATACTACAGACGTACAATTATGATAATCTGACAAATCTCAATATATTTCTGTTTACCTCGCTATTTAACTGGACTTATATCATTTACTCCGGAAAGTGCTTTTAATGCAAAAATGTATTTGTGGTTCAGAGGACAAGTTTTCCCTTCTCCCATACCCGGCAAAACCTTGAAGTCCTCTTGCCCCACCCTCCCCCTTCTTTCCCAACAGTACCTGAAAGTTTTAATTTCTTGCCCAATCCGTTCCCTAAGTTTTGCGGAAATGCTATTTTGATAAACTGAATAGTTATAGCGTCTCTTAATGTAACCCCCCACCCTTTCTCCAAGTAAAAACTTGAGGTCTACTTGACTTTCCCTAGAAGTTTCAACTAGAACCCAAGCCATTCTGAAGATATTGCATATATTTTGAAAAGTTGGCTGCATATAAAATCTTCTGATTTACTTAGGTGCGGATGGTGTTCCCAGAGTGTACCCATGAAAACATCTGAGAATTTTGAACAATGGAACTACCCTAAGAGCTCTTAGCGTATTGGACAACCAAGGTCACCTTTTGTACTAAAACCTTTCTGTGCACATTGGGTAAATTGCACAATTTAGGATCATTATTCCTAGAAAGGTGACGTCAACCCTAGAGACAAACCTTACAACATTTTGGGACAAAATGAATGTTGATCAAATATCACATGGTTACGGGACCAAGGAGGAAGAAAAGAGAATGGGAGGTAGGTTGGTTTCCCTGTAATTACATTTCGCCCTTAAAAGAGCACTGAAACCCTCCATTGCTAACCGAATTGATTCCCCTCGACAGTTTATACGACAACCTTTTTAGCGCAAAGTGGCCGGAAGAAAAGTGTTTTGTCCTTTTCAGGCCTTGCTTTGAGAGTAAACAGAACATTTTCTACATTCCTTCCGCATTGGACTTGTCTTTGCCATTGATTAAAGGATATAAGCTTAGAGCCTATCGGTAAAGAATTTTTCGGACTTTTTTGCGTCCCTTTGTTTGGAGGAAGACCTTGCCCTGGAACAATATTTTGCAAATGAGGTTCATTTTTGTCCAATGACTTATGGCTGTAACTTTCAAATTGATCATAAACAAATGTATTTATTCCGTTTCCCATCCCTCTACCACTCCCTCCCCCCTTCCATAAAAAATGGTTGATCCATTTGACCCTGAAAGTTTTGAGCCAATTTTCCGCACAATATCAAACAAACCTCTCTTTCCATTGTAAAACCTATGCGTGAACAAATTTGTACTTACGGCTCTTGTCCCAGGGACTTAGGGGATTAGACCGTCCATGGATACATATTTAGTGGATGTTTCTACTATTTAGAACAAAGCTGTTTCGAAATTGTGATCAAAAGTCTTCGGAGGCATAGAGGTGGCTGCCAAACACGGCACGGGATGACGGCTTGTTATCCTCTTATCATTTCCAATCCCTAAAAGTGGCCCTAGAAATTCAAATATCCAATCGAATGAAACCCCTTTGATATTCTTAACACCCCTCCTTCCATGCGGAGTGGCCACGGTAGAAGAATGAAGAAATAAATAACAAATAATAGCACGTTTTAGGTGTATGGATCTTCATTTAGGCACAATTTGTGCATTGCCTCTGAGCGCTTAATCAGAACTAAACGCTAGTAAGGGACGTCTTCCCCTTCATTGATTTTGTTGTTGTCTAGAATCATCTCTTCACCTACTATTTTAGAACTCATTTATTCATCTGTGCTAATATCAGTTAATTTTTCAGCTTGACATGATTATTTATCTTAATTTCTTTTTGTTTTAGATTTCTTTTATTCATTGATCGTAATCTCTCTTCGTTTTAAGTTTGACTTATTACATTAACTTCTTTCTGTTCTTTTTAGTTTTTAATATACTCCTGTAATTACCTTTTGATTTTTTTTTTCTTTTTTTTTACAAAAAGTTTTTAAATCAATTTCCACTAAGATACGACGTGGGATAACATATGCAAGAATGGGCTAACCTTCAGGAACAGTAAGTGAAGTTAGTTTCTTTCTGTTTTCATATAACAGCCCTAAAATTTCGCCTCAGATGAGATCAAGTTATTCCTATACTATATTTCCCTTCATTTTTTTCAGTAGAAGACAATAGCGGAATAAGAAATATCCCTTCTTTTCGCTATGGTTATTCAAGTTGGTCAGATGAAAAAGGAAATTTTTGGATAGCAGGGGGAGCATCAGACGTATTCTCTTTTAATGACATTTGGCACTACAATGGAAGCATTTGGGAGAAGATTTATGACTTGGATGCAGTACATCATCGATCACAGCCTAATATTTCTAGTGGAACCATTCTCTGTGCAACAGAGCATATCCTTGCCCTCTCTCTTCCTAAAGAAGAGATAAATCGAACAGAAATGTGGGTCTTTAACGGAAAGAGTTGGACTTCTTATCTTTGTTTGTCGGGTAATGAATCTTCTGTTTGTCCCTACACGAAAGCCGTGTTTACTGTTTGTGACTCATCTAACTTGCGTCTTTTGTTTATTGATGAGACTGACATCAACTCTGTTAAGAGAAAAATTTGGAGTTTCGATATGCAATTGACCTCTTGGCAACAGGAAAGAAATTACCTTATTGGAGTTCAGCCTAGATTTACTGAGTGTATAAGACGGTGGAGTAGTGTTGATGGTATTGCTCTTTCTTGTGGCACAAAAATATTTTGGCTGGACTTGAGCTTGCTAAAGTGGTACGAAATTACGGATCTTCCATTTCAAGAAAAATGCATCATTTTCCTTGTGAAATATAATGAATTCCTTTTGATTATATTTAATAAGTATGACCGATTACAATTGGGAATAAAGAGCTTGGTAATGGGGACTTACCAGACCATTAACAGTGAAATGTCTGTTGCAGATGGATTTATTTTATCTTTAGGAGAAAGAAATTTTTTTATTCCAGGAATCATTTCAAACAGCATCAAGTTTAATATATCTAACAAAGTTGTAGTGAGGGTTCAATCCTCAAAAGACCGAGAACTGAACTCAATATTCAAGTTTGATAACCAACTAAGCGGCAAATCAAAATATCACAAGGATGGTTATTCTCCCGAAGAATTTTCTACTAACTTTTTCTTTATTTGTGGTGTATTGACGTTATTCTGTTTTGCTTCTGTTACTTTATTTACATATGTGTATTATTGCAATTCCTTTAGTAATCGATCATCGAAATCATTTGTTAGATATACGGCTATCAAACACGAAACGTTTTTACATTGATCTCGTTTAATTTCTATCCGAAGTCTTCCTTGAAATTTATGCTTTTAGTTTCTTTCTATAGTTGTTAAAACGCATAAATCAATTTCAAAATTATACGATGGTCTTTTCAATGTTTTTTTTTTATTATTTTCCAGAGCTAAAAAAAATATATAGAATTTACCTTTAGAGGAAGATACTTACAACAAACAATTTTTTTTTTGGGGAAGCTGAGGAGTATTAAGTCCAAATGTACACTGGCTTATGATTTTAGAGTTATGACTTAAACAATGACTTACATAGGATTTAGACTTGTGTGATTTAATGTTGTAAGGAAGAGCGAAAGAAGAGAAAGCC
This sequence comes from Artemia sinica, assembly GCA_027921565.1. Classification (NCBI taxonomy): domain Eukaryota; kingdom Metazoa; phylum Arthropoda; class Branchiopoda; order Anostraca; family Artemiidae; genus Artemia; species Artemia sinica. The sequence continues at coordinate 52,695,935 of CM051256.1, read as the reverse complement.
TCCCTCTTACATCAGGTGATGTTTTCTCAGTTTAATTTTTAGCCTTAATCTTTATTAGACTGAAAACAGTAAAGACTATTCAATTTTAAAAGAGTTTTATCAAAAATGTTGGCTCCAGTTATTTCAAAGAGCAAACCATCTTCCTAATCATTAACTTTGTTATGATAAATCACTGATGTTTACATTTCTTGTAACTCATGGCTCAGTTTCTACCACTGCATAAAGATAATTAGCAGTAAGTACACCGCAGATGATTTCTGGCTCTTCATTCTCGGTGCGAACAAACAGCTCCTCCCACATACTCTTTCATTAGCGCGTACAAACAGCTCCTTTCATTTGATCTGCCATCAGCGGTCCAATTACTCTGGAACACGTATTTTGGCAGAAACTTTCTCAAAATGCCTTTGAAACCAACTCGAGACTTCGAAACCTACTTGTAATTTCTAAAAGCACTTAATAATAACATTGTACTACTAATTACCGATTTTCATATATGTATTGGAATAAATTAATTTAAATTCGGTTTCTTTAAAATTTAGTGTTCCAACGTTGAAGCCAAGTTTCGCGTTCAAGCGAAATCTGACTTGTCTACCCGTGAAAAGATCTAATGTCGCTTATGTTTTAACGTTCTCTGGAGCACTCGCACCTCGGTCCGGGTTATTATAATGGGTGAGATAGGGGACGATCATACTGTCTAATATTTTCATATTGTGGTTTCTATAGTAGCCCACTAATTAGCTCTGGTGCAGGACCTAAGAGAAGCATTAAGTATAATTTCTTAGAGATTTAGGTATTTAAATCGTTAACATTACATATGCAATTGAAGTTTTTAAACAAGGATCAAAGAAAACTAATAAAAATTAAACTGACACCGAAGTTACTGTAAAAGAAATTAAGTCCTACTTCATAATCGCAGGGCCTTAACTATTAAAATTAACAATTTTGCTTCTGATTGTTGTACAATCTATTATCAGGATACTATTAAGGTAAATTTTATGACATAATTGAAGTAGATAAATGTGCCTGAGCTGTAAAACCTTTGGTCCTCAGTTTTATAGATTATGAGCAAACGTTCGATTCTGTTGATAGAAGAGCTTTAGCAAAGGTCTTATCCTTGTACGGTATACCAGACAAATACATTAAAGTGATTAGTGCTATGTACGAGAATAGCACTGCTGCGGTTAAGGTAGGAAATAAGGTTAGCAGCTGGTTTTGTATTAAATCAGGAGTTAAGCAGGGTTAGGTTCTATCCCCATTTATATGAATTATTTTGATAGGTTTTGTCTTAATGAGTACAGGAAAGGCAATGGGAGACCACAAAATCAAATTGGGAGGAAAAACTCTCCTGGGCTTAGATTATGCCGATGATTTAAGCATCTTAGATGAAAGTGTGAGCAAAATGAATGAACTTTTAGAGGTGTTGCGAGTTTAGGGTGCTGGAAAAAGTTTGAAAATTAATGTTAAGAAGACTAAGTCACTAAGACTAGGAATAAGTGAAGGTGAAAAGGTGACGCTGGGTAACAAAACGATTGATCAGGTGGGCAGCTTCACTTACCTTGGTAGTATTATTAGTAAAGACAGTGGGAACAATGAGGATGTTAAAAGTAGTTAACCAAGGCTCAGGGTGTTTTTTTTCACAGTTAAAGAAGTTTGGAAGAATTGGAAGATAAGTCTGCATATCAAGATTAGAATATTAGAAGCTACAGTGATGACAGTGGTCAAATATGTCTCTGAAGCATGGGCACTCCTAAAAGCGGATGAAGATTTGCTAAAAAGTTTTCCAGAGAAATTGCCTACGGATTGTTTTGGGTAACCGGCTGACTGACCGTATTTCAAACAGTAGGCTGTACGAAAAATGTGGTTCAATCACGCTTTCTAGGGCTATAATGAAAGAAAGGTTGATATGGCTAAGGTATGTTCTGCTGACGAAGGATGACAGATTGCCGAAGATTGTCCTTTTCGGCCAACCGTCTAGGGCTAAATGGAAAGCAGTTCGTCCTCGTCCGGGGTGGGAGGACGTCATAAAGAAATATTTAAAGGAAATAGGAACTTTCTGGGAGGGTTAAAAATGGAGGCTTTGAATAGATTGGGATGAAGGAGCGTGTGTAGCTTTGTTGGCCATAGGCGGCTTGGTGCTGCGTTGAGTTGTTAGTACTAATAGTAGACAGTGAATTTTGTATGATGAATTATTCTAAAACTTAATGAATTCGAGCTGTAATGATAACGACAAACAAGAACTAGAATTCCAAAAAGTATAGCCTCTAGGTCATAAAAATAAAACTTAAATTATAATTGGTTATATGCACGTTTTTCACCAGCTCATAATTTTTCATCATATTTATGTCTATAAAACAGAAAAATCAAGCGCCTAATTAATAAGCTTTTTATTCATTTTTTGTGTATTTATACACTTAAATTATAATTGGTTATATGCACGTTTTTCACCAGCTCATAATTTTTCATCATATTTATGTCTATAAAACAGAAAAATCAAGCGCCTAATTAATAAGCTTTTTATTCATTTTTTGTGTATTTATACACTTAAATTATAATTACTTAATTCTCATGAAAGTAAAAATTTATTACTTAGTTTTAACCGCTGTATATAGATAATATAACAGTAAGGTCACAGCTGATGATTTTTGGCACTTCATTCTTGGCACGTAAAAACAGCTCCTCCCATTTACTCTGACATTAGCGGGTCAGATGTGTATTTGTCAGTCACTGAATAATGGTGCGAATTTGTATTATTCGTAATTGCGAAAGCAGAAAGAAACTTGGTGAGCCGGATTTTTTTTGCGAACGCGTGCACATTTCAAAGTAAAATTTAAGAATCAGGAAATCGAGAGACATACCTATCAAGGAAAATAAACTAGCAAGTAATTATTTTAGTTTTAGTAGTCTAAATATTTGATTATCTTTTTTCGAACAAAGGGGAAAAATTTTTTAAACTGATAACCTCCCACACCCCTCTTGGCAAGGGTTGTAAGTTATGCCCTGGGAGCATATAAGGTTCTTATAGAAAATGTTGTCGTAGAAAATTCAAAAGGTGCTCATTCGATTGGAAATTGAAAGGGCTGATGCTCTTTTTATAGTCGAAAGTGATTGGAGGGCAACTAACCCCTCTCTCACGCCCACAATTCGCCCAAATACATCCAATCAAAATTTTGAGATAACCATTTTATTCAACATAGTTTAAAGATCTTGAAATTAGGTCTTTGATGATAACACCCCCCCCCCACGAGCCTCAGGGCAAGGGTTGTAAGTTATGCCCTGGGGGAATATAAGGTTTTTATAGAAAGTGTTGTCGCAGAAACTTCAAAAAGGGCTCATTCGACTGGAAATTGAAAGGGCTAGTGCCCTTTTTCACTTAAAAAGGTAACTAGAAATCTTAATTTCTGTTTAAATAAGCCCCCTCCGAATATTCCAGGACCACTGGTTCGACACGATCACCCTTGGAAAAAAACAAAAAATAAATAAACACGCATCCTTGATCTTTCTTTTGGCGAAAAATAGAAAATTTCACATTTTTGTAGATATAAGGTTGAAACCCCCTACAATCAGGTTCTCTGATACACTGAACCTGATGGTGTGATTCTCATTAAAATTCTTCTATGCCCGAGCCCCATCATAGTCACATCTGTCGATAGAAAAGCCAAATTTCATGAATGACTCTATATTCACACAGAGCATGGATCTGCGGAAAGCCGCTGCGGATTCTGTTTTGCGGAGGAACGTATGCGTACTCTTGCCGCTCATCCTAGCGGAATTCCACAAGACATGCGTTGAAAAATCCAACACATGTAGTTAAAATGCTTGCGGATTGTGGATGAAAAGAACACTGGGGCAGTTGAAAGGCTGATTTCAGATTTTAAATTTCATCAAATATCATATGACAAAAGTCATTCTAAGCATAAAAGATCCTATTTAATTCAGGAGGCTTGGGAGGATATCCTGAGAGAAGCGAATTAGCCAAATACAAGCTATCCACCAAAATATGGCCAAACCTCACAATGCACTGAAAGGAATAGAGGAGATATCTGTTTTATCATTCTGTGTTCCCATCCTTTTTTTGACAAACTCAACTGTTGATTTGGTAATTTTGCTCTAATAGCCCAGTTTAAGTCATGAAGATCTAGATTGTGAATTGCATATGGGTCACAGTCATGAGGAAGATGCAATATCTTATGTCAGGGATCATGCAGGGCAAACTTGTTTAAAAAAAAATATTGAATTTAGTGACTCAGACGTAGAAAATGTATCCAACTACGAAGATCCTGTTAAATTTGGAATATAGGATCATAATGAGATAGCTAAGAAATGCAACTTTTGGTGTGAACGCAGTCTGCGGTTTCACTGCTGCAGTGATGCGGTGAGGAATACACACCGCATTGCGTTTCCCGCAACGCACCTGTCTGTCTGAACAGTAGATGACGTAGCGTATTTCTTAATTTTAGCGTCACACTTGTATTTAAAAAGCTGAAAATAAAAATTGCAAGAAACTAATTTATAGAGTTTGCACCAACAGTATTTGTGTCCTACTGTACTCTACTGATACTACGTCTCCTTAATTTTTGTCAGACTCCACTCGAAGAAAGAAGAACCCCCCCCCCTGTTTTAAGTTTCCATCTTTTCTAATTTTAAATAGTATGCCTTAAACCTTGACTCTGATTGGTCAGTCAAGAAATTTATGATTGAAAGTTGTAAAATGTCATTTTATGACTAGATAGTTCATGGTATCAGTTATAGTAGTATATGCCCCTGTAGAACCAACTGACGGAGATACTAGTGATACAGATGAATTTCACTTACAGTTACAAGAGTAAATAGATAGGGTCCCAGGCAGAAATATGATGTTTTCCTTAGGAGATTTTAACGCCCAGGTAGGTAGAAATAGGGATAAATAGCATCCTAGCCTAGGTAAACTTGATGCAGGAAAAGAAAACATTAATGGCCACAGACTGCTGCAATTTTGTAGGTATATCAATTTAGTTATGACCAATACAGTGTTTGGTCATAAAATGTCCCATAAGTTAACGTGTTATTCACGTGATGGTAATAAAACGAGCCATAGTGATTATGTTATTGTACACCGAAGACTGTAAGGGCCAATACAAGGTACTAGGGTATATAGGAGTCCTATTATTGATGTTAAAAGTAAAGATTGCCATCTAGTAGTGTCTAGCGTTATTTTAAAGCTGGAATTTCGGAAGAGTAACTACCTCCCCGGAACGTATGATGTTGGTAGACTCCGTGATGAGAATTTGAGAGAAACTTTCCAGGGACCGTTGAATATTAAACTGGGAGAGTTTAAAATTTCACAACGTAGAAGATGGATGGAATAATTTTAGGAAAACGATTTTTAAAGTTGCTAATGGTGTATTAGGGAAGAAAGTTAAGAACGCAGCTAGAAAAATTAGTGAAAAAGCTTTATGTTTAATAGAGACAAGAAGGGGCTTGTACAAGAATTATATGAGTGATAGATCATATGGAAACAAGAAGAATGTAAAGAAAGTGGAGTAAAAATAAAAATATGAACTAAGGAGGTGGGAAGCCCTGGATAAAATTGCCGAGGATCTTGAAGATACAGCTAGACGCCATAATAGTAAAATATTCGACTGGCATGTTAATAAATTAAGGCGGAGTAATCAATTCAGACTTGTCCCAGTTAAAGATAGGAACGGGGCCACAATTAAAGATAAGGGAAGTGTTAAAGAGAAATGGACAGAACGTTTTTTGCTAAACCGAGATAGAGTTGCAGGAAAAGATATAGAGGAAAATGAAAAAGTTTGTGATACCTTGGATGTGAAGGAAGATTTGTTTTGTGAGGAAGAATTAGCGGCAGCGCTAAAAGGATTCAAAAACAATAGGACCCCAGGTGCTGATAGTGTGGTAATAAGTCGCTTTTTTTTAATATGGTGGCTCTGAGGTTAGAAATAGGTTACTGAACATTATGAATATGATTTTTGAAAAAGGGGAAGTACCTAAAGCTTTTAGGAAAACTCTAATTAAATCACTGTATAAGAAAGATGATAAGCGTGTGTGTGGTAATTATCGAGGCATTAGCCTGGTCTGTGTAGGTAGCAAATTACTTAGTAATTTGATACTTTTTATGCTTAGAGATACTGTAGACAAAGTTATAAGAGAAGAACAGTGTGGTTTTAAAAAGGGTAGAGAGGTTGTGTCGACCAAATTCTAACTCTTAAGTCAATAATTGAGAAGTGCCTGAGTTATCAAACACCTTTGGTCCTGAGTTTTATAGATTATGAGCAAGTGTTCGATTCTGCTGGTAGAAAAACTTTAGCGAAGATCTTATCCTTGTATGGCATTAATTAAAAAAACTTTCTCCACAAAATAGGTTTTTCAAAGAAAAGTAAAGAACTCCATTAAACGAAAAATGAGCAAAAATAAAATCAAATATAGATGTAATATAGATACTGAAAAAAATATAGATGTTCTTACTTTTATAACTATAATAAATCAAATAATATTAACATTTTGATTACTAAATATCAGTATATGTATATTAAACTCACAATGCACATTCAATTGTATTTTTTTCATTAAAGTTCAAATTAGGTTCTGGCCCTGGGAAGGCATAGGGGTTTTGAGCCCAACTTATGTTAATTTCTGCTCGTTTTGAGTTTGACTCGATTAATTATTGTAATTTCTGTTCGTTTTGGGTTTCATTTATTTATCATTGCTGATTTGGGGTAGTTTCACGCTTCGTAGATTATTTGATTTTATTTTTGCTCATTTTTTGTTTAATGGAGTTCTTTACTTTTCTTTGAAAAACTTATTTTGAGGGAAAAGTTTTTTTAATTAATTTCTGTTCGTTTTGTATTGACATAGTCTTTTCAGGGAAGAAGAAAATAATAGTTTAAATCTTTTCTTTTTTTTAAGACTTTATAGTTTGGTCCGCTATTTGTATGCTGGAGAAAAATGTTCAGCAATTTTTAACAACATACACCCTTTTAAAAATCTGGACACAAATAGTAGTGTTTAATTTCGTTTCATACCTCCTCTAGTTGACCTAAAATGGAAAACTTGATACCCTTCGCAAAAAAATCAGCTTACTTTCTTTGATAGGTTGGATACACTTACGCTATTTTGACTTGGTTAAATTTTAAGAGCAGAAGTAGGCCCGAAAGTTTGATCATAATACCCTCAGTCGTTTTAAGGATACTGCTGAGATGTCTTGTTGGGAATTAGCATTAACACAGTGCATTTTGATTCAATCTTAAGGCAACATTTAGTTTTTAAACATAAAGGCAAATGGAGGGTGGGCGTGGGAGGGGGATTAGTTGCCCTCCAATCACTTTTGACTATTAAAAAGGGCATCAGCTCTTTCTATTTTCAATCAAATGAACCCTTTTCGAAGTTCCTACGACAACTCCTTCGACACGAAGTGCCCTGGTCTAAACAACAACAACAATAAAAGAAAATCATAGATTATACCCACATCGATCTTTACTATAAAAATTTCAAGCCTTCCAATCACTTTCGACTATTAAAAAGGGCACTAGGCCTTTCGATATCCAATCGAATGAGCCCTTTTTTGAGTTTCTACGACAACGCTTTCTATAAACACCTTATATGCCCCCATGGCATAAATTACAACCCTTACCCTAAGGGCTGTGAGGGTGGTTGTCATCCTCTAAGACATAATTTCTAGAACCTTCAACTACGTTAAACAAAACGGTTATCTCAAAATTTTGATTGGATGTGTTTGGGAAAATGGTTAGTCGCTCTCCCATCACTTTCAACGATTAAAAAAGGTACTAGCCCTTTCAATTTCCAATCAAATGAGCCCTTTTGAAGTTTCTACGACAAATCTTTCAATAAAACCTTATATGCCCCCAGGACATAACTTAAAACCCTTGCCCTGAGGGCTGGGGGGGTATCACCCTCAAAGACCTAATTTCCAGAACTTCCTACTACGTTGAACACACTGGCTATCTGAAAATTTTCATTGGATGTATTAAGGGGAATGATGTGTGTGAGAAGATGGTTAGTTACCCTCCAGTCACTTTCGACTATTAAAAAGGGCACTAGCCCTCTCAATTCCCAATTGAATGAGCCTATTTTTGTAGTTTTTACGACAACTCTAACTATAAAAACCTTATATGCCCCAAGGGCATAACTTACAACCTTTGCCCTGGGGGCTCTGAGGGGTTTGTCATCCTTAAATACATAATTTCCAGAACTTTCAACTACGTTGAACAAAATGGCTATCTCTAAACTTTGATTGAATGTGTTTGGGAAATCGTGGGCGTGGGAGGGGGGTCAATTACTCTCCACCCACTTTCGACTATTAAAAAGGGCAATTTCCAAACAAATGAGCCCTTTTTAAAATTTCTACAACAACTTTCTATATAAACCTTATATGCCCCCAGGGCATAACTTATGACCCTTGCACTGAGGGCTCTGAGGGGGTTATCATCCTAAAAGACCTAATTCCCAGAACTTTCGACTACGTTGAACAAAATGGATATCTCAAAATTTTGATTGGATATGTTTGGGGAAATGGTGGGCGTCAGAGGGGGGTTAGTTGCCTTTCAATCACTTTCGACTATTAAAAGGGCACTGGCTCCTTCAATTTCCAATTGAATGAGCCCTTTTTATTGTTTTTACAACATCGCTCTCTATAAAAACCTTACATGCCCCTAGGGCATAACTTACAACCCTTGCCCTAAGGGTTGTAGGGGGAGGCGTTGTCATCCTTAAAGACCTAATTTCCAAAACTTTCAACTACGTTGAATAAAATGGCTATCTAAAAATTTTGATTTGATGTGTTTGGGGAAAAGGTGGGCGTGAGAGGGGGGTTAGTTGCCCTCAAATCACTTTCGACTATTAAAAATGGCAATAGCCCTTTGAATTTCCAATCGAATGAGCCCTTTTTCAAGTTTTCTACGACAAAGATTTCAATAAAAACCTTATATGCCCCCAGGGTATAACTTATAACCCTTGCCCTGAAGACTGTGGGGGGAGAGTCCTGCTCAAAGGTATAATTTCCTTCTTTAAACTGCGTGGAACAAAATGGCTATCTCAAAATTTTGATTGGATATGTTTGGGGAAACGGTAGGCGAGGAAGGGGTTTTAGTTGCCTTCCAATCGCTTTCGACTGTTAAAAAGGGCACTAACCATTTCAATTTCCAATTGAATGAGCCCTTTTAGCAGTTTCTATGACAACGCGTTTTATAAAAACCTTATACGCCCCCAAGGCATAACTTACAACCCTTGCCCTGAGGGCTGTGGGGGAGTTCCCTCCTCAAAAACATAGTTTCTATCTGGAAATCAACTACGCTGAACAAAATGGCTACCTATAAATTTTGATTCGAAGTGTTTAGGGAAAAGGTGGGCGTGAGAGGGGGGTTAGTTGCCCTCAAATCACTTTCGAGTATTAACATGGGAACTAGACCTTTGAATTTTCAATCGAATGAGCCCTTTTAGCAGTTTCTGCGACAACGCGTTTTATAAAAACCTTATACGCCCCCAGGGCATAACTTACAACCCTTGCCCTGAGGGCTGTGGGGGAGTTCCCTCCTCAAAAACATAATTTCTATCTGGAAATCAACTACGCTGAACAAAATGGCTACCTAAAAATTTTGATTGGAATTGTTTAGGGAAAAGCCGGGCGTGAGAGGGGGGTTAGTTGCCCTCAAATCACTTTCGACTATTAAAAAGGGAACTAGACCTTTGAGTTTCCAGTCGACTGAGCCCTTTTTGAAGTTTTTACGACAACGCCATCTACAAAAACCTTATATGCCCCCAGGGCATAACTTACAACCCTTGCCCTGAAGGCTGTGGGGGTGTGTCGTCCTCAAAAACATAATTTCTATCTGGAAATCAACTATGCTGAACAAAATGGCTATCTCAAAATTTTGATTGGATGTGGTTCGGCAAATGATGGGCGTGGAAGGGGTGTTATCATAGGCAGCGAAATTGCGCTGCCTATGATACCAGAAAAATACATTAAAGTGATTCATGCTATGTACGAGAATAACACTGCTGCGGATAAGGCAGGAAATGAGGTTAGCAGCTGGTTTCATAGTAAATATGGAGTTAAGAAGGGTTGTTTTCTGTCCCCCTGTATATGGACCATTTTGATGGACTTCGTCTTAAATAGCATAAAAAAAGCAATGGGAGAAGACGGGAATCAATTGGGAAGGGACAAATTTTCTGTATTTAAATTATGCTGAGGATTTAAGCAGCCTGGATAAAAGTGTGAGAAAAATTAAGGAACTTTTAGAGATTTTGCGAGTTCAGGGTGCTAGAATAGGTTTGAAAATTAATATTAGGAAGACTATGTCGCTAAGGCTAGGAATAAGTGAAGATGAAAAGTGAAGTTGGGTAATGAAAAGATTGATCAGATGGACAGCTTCACTTACCTTGGTAGTATCAAACAGTTCTTGGTAACGAACTGTATAGTAGGAGTGACTCGTCTTAACAGTAATCGAAACTCTAAAAAACGGAATTTTAATACCAATAGATAAATAAAAAGAATCGGATTTTATGATCATTTTAAATAAGTAAATTTCATCATGTTTAGTCTTACTTATCAAAAGTTACGAGCCTGAGAAAATGTCCCTTATTTTCGAAAAAAGGGGAAAAAACCTAAAAGTCATAGAATCTTAATGAAAATTACACCATCAGATTCAGAATATTGGAGAACCGTACTGTAGAGGTTTCAAGCTCCTATCTGCAAAAATGTGGAATTTCGTATTTTTTGCCAGAATAAAAATCACGGATACGTGTTATTTGTTTTTGTTTAATTCCCAGGGATGATCGTATCGACCCAGTGGTCCTAGAACGTCACGAGAGGGCTCATTCGAAGGGAAATTAAAAGTTCTAGTGCCTTTTTTACTTAAAAAACTAAATTTAATTTAATTAAAAACTTTTTATTTAAATTCCACTAAAAAAACTGTATTTTTATGGCCAATCTTGATTAATGCCAGCTATCCTAACCACTAGTATGCTTACCATTGTACCATCGAAGTTTTATGAAATATAAGTGACATATAATCACATTGAAAAGGTTACTGTTTACAATATGTTGAAAAGGTACAAAGGGATTGATTTTTCTCGTATAACCATATATAACGTAATAAGTGAATGCAGTATTTATACACGTTTCAAGCAGTTCGTGGTAACAAACTGCATGGTAAGAGCGACTCGTCTCAAAAGTAATCGAAACTCTAAAAAATAGTATTTTGATACCAATAGATGCATCGAAAGAATTGGATTTTTAAGCAGATTTCAAATATACAAATTTCATCATGTTTAGTTTTACCCACCAAAAGTTACGCGTGTGAGAAAATTTGCCTTATTTTCGAAAAAATGGAAAACATCCCTTAAAAGTCATAGAATGTTAATGGAAATCACACCATCAGATTCGGCGTATCAAATAACCGGACTGCAGAGGTTTCAAGCTCCTATCTGTAAAAATGTGGAATTTTTTTTTCTTAGCCAGAAGAAAGATCACGTATGCGTGTTTATTTTTTTGTTTGTTTTTCTGTTTCCCATGGGTGATCGTATCGATCCAGTGGTCCGAGAATGTTCGAGAGGCCTCATTCGAACGGAAATTAAAATTATTAGTGCCCTTTTTATCCAAAAACAAAAAATAAATTAAAAATACAATCACTTTTTACAAAAAACTGCATTTTTGATGTCTTTTCATACTGCAGTCTTTTCAAAGATATTTGATTTTTGAAGCGACCCGAGTTGCAGCTGTAGCTAGCAACCTGGTAAGAGACGTAAAAAACGCCCCATAGTAAAAAATGAAATAGGTCATAAATCCTAAAATAGAATCAGATCAAAAAACGAGCCAGACTATTAGAATCGCCTTGTCCGAAACCCTTGTTTATCATGGATCTAGGAAACTAATAGTCCATTGGCTTGAACAACAAGAGAAATATACTGGCTTGAAAATCAAGGAAAGTGGCTGAAACCACGATATTCTGCATAAACTGCATCTATTTTTCTTTCCGTTTTTTTCTCCTCGGCTTGCTGGACACTGGAAAATCATAGAGAGCTGTATAATGGCTGATTTTAAAGCAAGATTGATACGGTTCATTATAAATGGAGAATATGCTGGTGTCATCGGATATAGCTGAAACCTAGTAAAAAACCAACCACTGCACATAGTAAATAGAATAAATTTTGTGCGAAAAACTACATCTTTATACAACACTGTAATAGCCAATGCTTGTATATTATGAAAGAATATACATTTTGAGACAATATCGAAAAAGAGTTACTTACATAAAGGACCGATACAGTTCATCATAAATGGGGTCTATGCTACTTTCACTGGATATAGGTTTCCGTGTTACAGCGGTAGCTAGCAACCTAGTAAGCGACTATCACGCCCAATAGTAAAAACAAAATAGTCCGTACCTCTAAAAATAGAATCAGATCAAAAAAACGTACACTATTAGAACCGCATTGTCCAATACCCTTATATAGGAAACTTACCGTCCCTTGCCTTGAAAAACAAGGAAAATATATTGGTTTGAAAATCACGAAAAGTGGCTGAAACCACGATATTCTGCATCGACAGCAGGTTTGTTTTTACATTTTTTTTCCCCTCGGCTAGCTGGGCACTGGAAAATCATAGAAAGCTGCATAATGGCTCATTTTAAAAGAAATTGATGTGTTTAAAAACCTTTCATAATTAACAAAAATAATTTCAAAAGCAAAATCATTTTTTTACGAAAAACTGCATTTTTCCATAGCTCTGTAGTAGAAAATCTTATGCTTGGGTCCTGGAGCAAAAATTTTTTTGGCTCAACTCCTAAAGTGCTTATTTCTATGACGTTGCGCTTTATTTTTGTAGATTTTTTTTAGCTCTTAGTTCAGGATCGCTAAAATTATTGTGTAAACTGCAAAAATATTTATGGTGTCTGATCAATAATTTCAAATTTTCCTTAAAACTAGAAAAATACCTGATAATTTTAAAATTAGTTTCACTTAAGACGTAAGAATTGAATACAATAGTTATACAGGTTTATCTTTCGACAAGATAATTTTATTTTATTTTAGTTCTCATTACATAATTATTGGTAAAGACGGTGGGAGCAGCGATTATGTTAAAAGTAGAATAGCCAAGACTCAGGGCGTTTTTTTACAACTAAGAAAAGTTTGGAAGAAAAGGAAGGTAAGTCTTTAAACCACAGCTAGAATATTGGAAGCTGTAGTGATGACAATGGTCAGATATGGTTCTGAAGGATTGGTGCTCCAAAAACCGAATGAAGATTTTCTAGATTTTTTTCCAGAGAAATTGCCTGCGGATTGTTCTGGGTGCCCAACCGCCTGACCGAACTTCACACAATAGGCTGTACGAAAAGTATGGTTCAATACCACTTTCTACGGCTCTAATAGGAAAAAGGTTGAGATAGCTAGGGCACGTTCTGCAGTTGAAGGATGATGGATTGTGGAGGATTGCCCTTTTCTGCCAACCGTCTTGGGCTAAACGGAAAGCAGGTCGTCCGTGGCTGAGCTGGGAGGCTGTCATGAAGAAAGATTAGAGGAAATGAGAAGTTTCTGAGAGGGTATAAAGAGTGAGGCTTTTAATAGGTTGGGATGGAGAAGGAGCCTGTGTAGCTGTGTTAGCCTAGGCGGCTTGGTGCTGTGGTGAGTTGTTAGTAGTACTAGTAGAACATAATTGGCGCTGTAGTCGTACATAATTTTCATTTTATCGACAGATGTGACTATTATGTGGTCCAGCCATTAGCCAAAAGGCATCCAAGTACCTGGCTCTTTTTTATTACGATATGAGAGAGGGTACTTACACATCTGTATCATAAGCTTAATGTTTGTGGTTTGAACCACAGACAAAACGTATCACACACTTTTTATCTTTGATCTGAACGGACCATCAACTTCAAGAAATTTTCCAGTAGCTTTTTTGAATTTTCAACACGTTAGTCATTGCAAAAAAGCTCCCAATCCAAGAGAAGACGTGAGTCATAGATAGACACCAAGCTGAAAGTTTCATCAGCAATCTGACTGTAAATAATTCAACGATGGATGTTAAAAATTGTGTCAGTATGCTTGAAGAAAGTCATCACCCAGAAATATCTCTGGATGATGAAGATGGTAAGCTTAAAACAAGGCTAGGGCCCATTTGCAAAGAGTGGCATTTGGTAGCCTACATTCATAGGCCTAGAGTGATGGGTAAATTTTTACCAAATCATATTATTGACTGACGAATAAATTGAATATATCACTCAATGCCTTTTTTTTATGCTCTTTCCAAATATAACAATCATTTTTGTCAGAAAGGAATTTTACCCCCACCCCTATATATACCAATTCAGGGTATATATTTGCACATTAGGGGGGTGGGGGTAAATTTTAAATGGTAAATTTCTACCAAATCATATTATTGAGTTAGGAATAAAGTGAATACACCATTCAATGCCTTTTTTTATGCTGATTACAAATATAATAATCATTTCTATCGGAAATGAATTTCAGCCCCCCCCCCCTATATATGCCAATTCAGGGTATATATTTCTACAATAGGGGGGTGGGGGTAAAGTTTAAACTTACCTCCCATTTACATCAGAAACAAAATTTGCCCCACCCCTCCTAATTTAGAAATATATACCCTGAATTGGCATATATAGGGGGGCTGAAATTAATTTCCAATAGAAATGATTACTATATTTGTAATCAGCATAAAAAAGGCATCAAGTGGTATATTCACTTTATGTGTAAGTCAATAATATGATTTGGTAGAACTTTACCTTTTAAACTTACCTCCCATTTACATCAGAAATAAAATTTACCCCCCCCCCCACCTCCCTAATGTGCAAATATATACCCTGAATTGGTATATATAGGTGTGGGGTTAAAATTTATTTCCAACAAAAATGATTATTATATTTGGAAAGAGCATAAAAAAAGGCATCAAGTGGTATGTTTGCTTTATTCATAAGTTGATAATATGATTTGGTAAAAATTTACCAAGTGATGAAAGGTGCATTGAGTGATAGGCCTATGTTCACCTTTTAGTTAGAAAATTAACTTAAAAAAAGGACATTATTGTACATTTGGGGCTATTGAGAAAGAAATATGCTAAGAAAACAATTCTTACATCATAATATGCAGAAAATTGATAAATTTTGAGCAATTCACATCAAAGCATAATTATATATATGAACAGTAGTGAGAAGTTCTATGTTCTCCATTAAAGATTTTTTAGACATATTAGTCTGCACCTCTCTTCATGCATGTGCAATGACAAATGTTTAGCACATTACAACAGGCTTATGTAGTGATCTGACTGAATGCCAAGAATTGCTGTGATACATTGAGAGAAATCCTTTTCCAAGTGCTTTAGTCTATATTATTTTTGAAGAAACTTTTTGCTACTGTTTGTATATATATTAATGCTGTGAGTTCACATAAATGACCTATGAAGAAAGTGAACATACAACTTGATGATTTTTTTATGCTCTTTTCAAATATAATAATTGTTTTGCTTTCAATAAGGACATTAATAATGCTTTGAGGACATTAATGTCCATGTCCATGAGGGACATTAAATTTAATGTCCATAAAGGACATTAAATCAGGACAATTAATGAAGATCATCTATAAAACACTGAACAACAGTTACATACATACAACTTTAAACATCATTGTATAAGAAGCGGATACCATGGATGAAAACTGATTTGCAGTTATGTTTCAAAATAAGTTTTGATTGGCCTATTGCTGGGTTGGCTATATTATACTTGCAAATTTAAAATATACTGAATAGAGTTTCTGTTATCTATTTGTGAAAAAATCTTCCAAAATGGTGCTGTGTATAGAAAATGTGGTAGTACTGTTGAATTATACAGTTTAGCAAGGATTATTTGCTTAACCTGTTTTTTATTTTGGACAACTGAAGCATAAGACCTACCACATATTTGTCAAGGTGGGAAATCAGCAGCAAACAGGTTTGCTTAAGGGATGATCCAATCAGCAAATCAAGATAAACACGTTTTTCAACTGGCTTTCCTAAGAACTCCACAGCTGGACTGATGGGGTGGGACCCAAATTACCCCAATTAAATAGAAGAATCTCAGATTTTTCAGAGTTAAATTTCAGCCCCAGTTTAGAATATTCACTCTCAAGTATGCTGAAGTTTTCTGTGATACATTGTTTTGATATGCTAAGATTAAGGACATCATCCATGTTAATAGACAATTGTTGCTGCCTCAATGTATGAGGGATTTTTGATTTGCATCTGTAATCAGATTTGCATTTTTGACATTGAATCCAATCCCCCTACTGGTTGCAGGTATAGCCCAAAACAAGGTATTACTTGTTTGTTTGTCTTTTTCATCTTATGATGCATTATTATCTTTTTGACAGGTAGCCCTTGTTTCTGATCTATATAATTGCAATGTAATTGAGGTGGATAAAAATATTATTTAAAAATGTAGATTACAATAGAACAAAACATGCTAATCTGATTCATAGACACATGTTACATATTAGGCACATAAGATGAGAGTTTCAGTGTTGCATATCCTAGGGCTACATCCAGGACCATCAGGGAGTGGGGTTGGATTGTCACAAAATAGATATGGTATTTGAAAAAAGTATAAAAAAGTAGATTAGAATGCTGCATATGCCTATATAACCAAATTCTTGTATTATGATTTATTTTTCTTCTTAGAAGTTTCTTGAGTCAGATGCTTGGAACTTAGAAGAACAGGTCTAGGGCCTTAATTGTAAATATTAAGTAGTAAGCCAGAATTTCATCATTCAACTGAAAATGCTGATTTGCCACCCTATGACTTGAAACTAAAGAATAAAATGGTAATTATGCTAATGCATAATTTAGATATTTCAGAGGTCATAGGCATTTGAACAATCCTAGTTGCTACTGAATTATGTAGCAATGCAATTAAAGCAGAAATGCAGCAACTAGGGGAAAGCTAGGGAAGAAGTTTTTTTGGTGTTTATGATGTCTTGCAAATTTAAACATAATTTTTAGTGAAACCAAACAGCTAAAGCAAAAACATGGAAATATATCTGAAGCAATGATCCCAAAAATGAAGTACGAGTAGATCCAAGTCAAGAAAACATGCAACAAAAATCATCACAACAAATCCCAAATGAAAATAATGGACAAAGAAGCAACAGTGAGAATCATAAAAGCCCCAGGAGAAAAAAAAAGTCCTATGAAATTGATGATTCTTTGATGCATTAACATGGTGGAGGAATTTAGTTCACACCAGAATTTCTTAATTCAATCATAATTGCTGGTTTGAACCCTCATGAATTATGACTGAAGAATAACATGATGGTTATGCTAATACATAATTAGAGAATCAAATATATACAAGCATGCCACATGCCAAGTGCAGCCTCCTGGTACTATATTATATTTATGTTGTCTGAGCCCCTGCACTTAGAATGTGGCAGAATTGTGAGAGATGAGATATGAGATATACATTTATTAAAAAAGAAAACAAACACTATTCACCTTTTGCCTGCCAAGAAAGGCAATAACCTTGAAAGGGCAAGCAAGGTTATCCCTCTCAGCTAATTAAAACAACATTCATACCTTGCTACTCAACACACAAGAAACTTATCTGATGAAGGAATAAGGAAAAAAAGAGAGAAAGAGGAAAAGACAAGAAGTAGATAGAAAAAAAAACAGCAAAGTAAATTGGGGAAATACCTTAAATAGAATGACAACCTGGAGTGGGCTTGACACCAAATTCAATCACGAGATAAAAGAAACTTCTTTGCCCATGACTTGAAAGCCAGAAGACTAAGCACATTTTTCACACACTCGGCAATATATTCCAAACATGGGGACCATAATGGCAAATCACAAAAGATGCCCAAGTGGTGCTTGTAAGCTCATAAGTTAAATTATCAGCTTTTCTTGCATTATGATCATGATGGTCTCTATTAAAAGTAAAAAGATTTTCAAAAGCAGGGGTGAGCAGCTGATTCAAATATTTATACAAGAAAATCACAACTTGGTAATCTAGAATTTGGGATACATCTATTAACTTATTCTTTTTAAAATGCTCATGAGCAGGAACCTCATCGGAATCATCAAATTCAGATAATAATTTTACAGCTCTATTCTGAAGTTTTTGTACTCTTTTGAAACATTTTACAAAATTACTCGCCCATATAGAGCATCCATAGCTAATATATGGGTAAAATATAGAAAAATAAATCATTTTCAGGATCTTTTTTGGGCTAGATTTTTAATTCATGGCATCACCACAAGGCCTCTGCTTAGTTTTTCAGCTATTGCACTTGAATGGTTTTTCCATGACAGGTTTTCATCAATTAAAAACCCCAAATACTTTGTTGTTGCTACTCTCTTTATCACATTTTCTTGAACCATGATATGGTCATTTCCAGCACTAGACAAAAGTCTAGAAAATATCATGAAAAAAGTTTTAGAAAAGTTTAGGGTTAACATATTTTGCTGAGAAAAAGTTAGAAATTCAGAAACTTCATTATGAATTTTATTATATAAAACATCAAGTGAAGGCGCTGCCAGAAAGAGCAAAGTGTCATCTGCAAACAGGATGACACCAGCCTCTGACAGGTAGCGTTTCACTTGATCAATGAAAATAATGAAAAGTAGAGGTCCCAAGATTGACCCTTGTGGGACCCTGCACTCTATTTTCTTTTTTGAAGATAAAAATGACCCATTCTGAACTATATGATACCGATTGTGTAGATACGATGAAAACCACTCCAGACTTGAACCCTTCACCCCAATCGAGTCAAGAGCTTGAATAAGCTCTGAGTGGTCCACCATATTGAATGTTTTTTTTTTTTTCATATCCAAAAACACAGCTGCGGGTATGAGACCAGCTTCAAATGCATCACTAATCCAATCAACCAATTTCAGAACTGCTGTATCTGTAGATAGCCCTTTTCTGAACCCAAATTGATTTTTCACTAGAATTTTATTCTTTTCAATATAATAACTTAACTGGGCATGTACCACTTTCTCATATAACTTAGAGAAAAATGGGAGAATAGATATAGGTCTTCCATTCGATGGGTCATCTTTTTTTCCCTCCTTTATAAAGAGGAACCACTCTTGCAATCTTTAGTGCTTCCGGGAAGACTCCAAGATCTAGAGAAAGGTTGATGAGGTGTGTCAAGACAGGTAAGACACTTGTTTTTGCGGCTTTAATGAGTTTCAGGGAAAACTCATCCATCCCGCTAGAGCTTGACTTCATCGTAGCCAGGAATCGTGCCACTTCGTGTTCCAAATATCTTGCAAACTCAAAGGAATTCTGACTTGCTGGCTGTCTTTCAACGACAGATCCAAAACTCGCAGATGTGCGTAGTTTAGCCTGCGCTTGATCACAAAGTCTTTTTCCTTCATTTGCAAAATAACCACACAAAAATTCAGATATGTCTTGGGAATCAGTAAGACAACCTCCCGTTGTCTCCATGACTCTCGCCTCCTCCTTACTGTGAAATTTACCCAAAAGTTTATTTATTGTTTTCGATGTATTTTTCATGTTCCCTTGATTTTCATGAAATTCATTTTGGAAATAAAGTTTCAGAGAGTTCCGTTTTACTGAATTTAAAATATTCCGAAATCTTTTGAATTTTATAAAATTATCATCTGAATGGTCCTTTAAATAATTCACATAAAGTTTGTTTTTCTGCTTTATTGAAACTAGAATAGCTTTTGTTATCCATGGTTTCTTAGGAAAATTTCTATTAGGGTTTATTCTTTACAAGGGACATGTCTCATTAATTACATTCGTCACTATATCACTGAATATGTCATATGCAGTATTTGGACACTTTTCCTTTATTACACGCGAGAAATTTGCTTCATCCATCATATTTGCAAAACTCTTTAGGTTTTTATTATTCATTTCACGGTAAAACGAAGCCCTTTCATTTCGTTTATTTTCCTTTGACTGATTCAGCTTTATTTTACTTATTAAAAGAAGGTGATCCGAGCCGTCGGACACAACCACATCTGCTTGGGATCTTTCAAACAATCCACCATTAACGAAAAAATCAAGCAGTTCGTGGAAATGAACTGTAAGTAAGGAGCAACCCAGCTCAATGGTAACCGAAACTCTAAAAAATGGAATTTTGATACCAATAGATACATCAAAAGAATCAGATTTTAATTCTGATTTCAAATATACAAGTTTCATCAAGTTAAGTTTAATTTTACCTATCAAAAGTTACGCGCCTGAGAAAATTTGGCTGATTTTCGAAAAAAGGGGGAAAGACCCCCTAAAGGTTATAGAACCTTAATGAAAATCACACCATCATATTCAGCGTATCAGAGAGCCCTACTGTAGAGGTTTCAAGCTCCTATCTACAAAAATGTGGAATTTTCCATTTTTTGCCAGAAGAAAGATCACAGATGCGTGTTTATTTGTTTTTTGTTTTTTTGTTTTTTTTTTCCCCAGGGGTGATCGTATCGACCCAGTGGTCCTAGAATATCGTGGGAGGGCTCATTGGAACGGAAATTAAAAGTTCTAGTGCCCTTTTTAAGTTACCAAAAGAAATGGAGGGCAACTAGACCCCCTCCCATGCTCATTTTTTTTCCAGTCACCTGATCAAAATTTTGAGATAGCCATTTTGTTCAGCATGGTCGAAAATATTATAACTATGTCTTTTAGGATGACTTAATCCCTCGAAGCCCCCAGGAGGAGGGCTGAAAGTTATGAACTTTACCCAATGTTAACATATAGTATTGGTTATTGGGACCCGGCTAAATGGTAACCGAAACTCTAGAAAACAGTATTTTGATACAAATAGATACATCAAAAGAATTGGATTTTAATGCTGATTTC
>CM051256.1:51902613-51950113 GCA_027921565.1 Artemia sinica | reverse complement strand
CTATGCATTTGCTCATTTCTAGGGTGTCACATTTATCAAAGAATTACTGCCCAAGGTTGTACAGGTGCATCAGTGGAACATCGGAAATTCTCGCTTAAGTTGTGAATACTTGAGGTAGAAAAGTGAGTAATAACCGTGAACAAAATTTTATTATTGCTTTACTATTATCAGATAGATCTTAAAGAATGTGATCACTTTTTCTAATCAGCTTGTAATTTAGATTATCACAAGGTAGCTTAAAGACTGCTCAAATATTTTATTCCTAATGGAAGCAGCGATTTTAATTTTCAAAGTTGCCTGTACAAATTTTAGGTAGCAACGCTAGGTCTGAGATACGTTTCACACAAATTAACCTTAGGAGACTAAAGTTTTTTGTGTCTGATGCATTGAAAATATTCATTTTGAAGGGCAAATCTTTGGGCGCTTTTGTAGAATATCTCCTGAGTAACAGTCTATGATGAGGAATCTCCTCCTAGGTCCCTTCATGTGAAGGCTTATCCACTAATTCCTAAAACCAAGCACATCGCCTTCATTTTCTCCTCCTAAGAATTGGACATGATATATGTTTTCCGAAGCAGAATATATCATCCTTCCTCACGTATTAATTTAAAAAAATAGGTTTTTTTTACGGAAATATAGAACAAAATTGAAACTTAAAATGAACAAAAATTATGCGTAACCTTCGAAGCAATAATTATTGCCGATTGCTGACAATTATTTATCCATAGAACTAGCTCAATTAAAATGAACCGTGACATTTTCCGATATCAGTATAATTCTAAAATCTAGCGCTTTACTGAAAACACAAAACCAACCCCGAAAAAACAAGATGTCCCTTTGCAGTAGAAAGTTCTGTATGTAGTCTGCAGAAAATAGAAGATTATTTTATGAGGTTCTAGTTTTCCACTGGCCACGATATCGATACCTTTTAGTATTATACTTCTCTAAAATCCTCAAACAAGCTGAGTTTTTGGTAGAGCGCTAGTTTTTAAACTTCAACAGATATTGGAAAATATCACGGATGCAGTTTAGTTGAACTAATTGTATAGATGCATCTTGTGGAATCTAAAGCAATAATTTTCGTTTGTTTTGAATTTCAACATTGGTCTTTACTTTCATTATGAAGAATGTGTGTCTTTAAAAATAAATTTTTGCCTTTTTTAAACATACACAATGAACTTCAGATAATGACCTTTCTTTAACTCTGCGGATGAGACTAAAGAATTCAGCGTGATTTTTTCGTGAAATAGGGCATTACATAAAGGTTTTATTTTTTACATCTTTTAAATTTTCCCATGAGATATGTGCAACCTTGTCACGTAAATACAAAGTATTAGGATATCATTAGTATCTTTCAAATTTAGGTAAAAGAGAATTTATTGTCTTATGTGCATCGACATTAACTTTTACTGTCAACAAATAATCAAATGGTTCGTGTTAACAAACTTTAAGTAAGGAGCAACTCCGACCAATACTAACTGAAACGCTAAAACAAGGAATTTTCATAACACTTAATTCACCAAAAGAATAACCTTTTTGTGCTGATTCCAAATATATAAAGTTTATTAAGTCTGAAAATGGGGAAAACACCCTCAAATATTGCATACCTTAACGAATATCTGATATATCTGAGCCATCTTAACGAAAATCACACCGTTAGATTCAATAGATTCAGCGTTAGATTCACCGTTAGAGCAGTATAAGAAAATACTGCTTTAGATAATTCAACCTCCTATCTGCAGAAATTGGGAATTTTGCATCTTATTATTTTCCCCAAGTGGAAGATCACGGATGCGTGGTTGTTCGGTTTTTACCCAGAGGTGATCGCATCGAACCAGTGATCCTAGAAAAATCGCTAGACAGCTCATTCAAATGGAGTTTATAAGTTCTAGTCCCCTTTTTAAAGTTCTAGTGCCCTTATACCTTTTGTGACATAAATCTACGATTTTGCCTCAAATAGGACCAGCTGAAATCGACCGTAATTTTGAGTGACCAATCCTGAAAAGTCACGTAGTTCACATATGATGAATTGCTAATACATACATTTATCTTTATGCTTGATTTTGCTAAGGTGATTTACTTGATTGTTTATGAAACTAAAAAAAAAACAAGATTTCTCTAATGAAAAAAAGAGCAAGATTAAAACTTAAAACTAGCAAACATTATTTCGTACATGGGGGGGGGGGATCTGCTACCTCCTCAAACCCGCTCCTGGAGCTAAAGTTTGGGCGTGTGTCCCAATTCCCTAAGAACGACTGCACACTGCTCAAACCTAAGCGCCGTTAAATTGGAATAAGAAATATTTTAAAGCACCTGAAAACTTTGATGCAAAGACCTGGGGAATGGAGAGTCACCAGCACCCCCCTCCTCATATACAAAATGATTTTTGTTCGTTTTATGTTTTAATAATGCTCTTTACTTTCATGTTGAAAAAACTGTCTGTTTTTTTTTACAAGCACTAGAGCAAGTTGAAAAGTTTCATTGAATAGAATTAAGTTGGAGCTGGCTCTCAATTCTATGATTGTCTTAAAATGCTGAACTTAAGCAATTTGCCTGTCTTCAAAGCAACGTATCAAACAATTCGTGGTACCGCACTTTAAGTTAGGAGTGACTCGGTCCAATAGTAACCGAGAGTCTAAAAAAGGGAATTATAGTATTAATGGATGCACCAAAAGAATTGCCTTTCTATGCTGGATTGAAATATATAAAATTCTTTAACTTTAATGTTACTAATCAAAATCTACGATCCTGAGAAAATATGCTTGATTCTCGAAAAGAGGGAACACCCTCAAAAAGTTAGGTGTTCTTAATGAAAATCATATCATAAGATTTGGCATATCAGAATGTCATACTGTAGATGATTCAAGCTCATATCTACAAGAATGTGGAATTGTGTAGTTTTTCCCAGAAGAGAGATCTCGGATGCGTATTTGTCTTTTTATTTGGTGTTTTTCCCCGGGGGTAATTTTATCCATTCAGGGATCCTAGGAGATTGGAAAAAGGCTCATTCACAGATAACAAAAGTTCTAGTGTTCTTTTTAAGTGACCAAAAAATTGGAGGGCATCTAGCCCCCCTCCTACGCCCCATTTTCCTAAAATACATCTGATAAAACGTTTAGATAGCAATTTGATTCAGCATAGGTGAAAGGTGCAATAGCTATGCCTCTACGGATGGCAGGACCCCCACAGCCCCTTGGGAAACGGCTCACAGTTATGCAATTTCCCCATTATTTAAATACAGTATTTGTTATTGGGAAATACACGGATATTTTTGGGGTGGGGGAAGAAGAATGTTTTCCGTGTAGAAGAATGTTTCCAGGGGAAATTTTCCGGGAAAAAATTTACCGTAAAAAGTAAGGATTGAAGAATGGGCATTCCCCCTTCATATATGGAAGAATTCCTGTTCGGTTTAGATTTGAATATTGCTCCTTGCTTTCAGGTGATAAATATTTTTATTTTTTATTTATTTGAAATGAGTATGGTAGAACCAAAATCTTAGCCTTCCTGGCTAAGTGGTTGACGTGCTGGTTTGAGAATTCTATGCCCAAGGGACACGGGTTCGATCACTGGCGTAGCCAGTTGTTTGGTTCGGACGGGGGTCAGTGGCGTGATTCTGTAAGCTCAGCCAGAGTCAACACAGCTCTAAATGGGTACCTGCAGAAACCTGGGGAAGGTAAGCAGGAAGGGTGTGAGAAAGCACAGGATGGCTGGCCCCCAACCCCCCCATTGCACTTCCAGGCTGAAGGGCCATGAAACGGAGATCAGCACCACCGGTTTGGACCTTAAGGGTCTAATGCCGTCATACTTACTTACTTACTAGACCCAAAATTGGTGGTGTTAAGAATATGCGCCTTTTCACAAAAAAGCGGTTTGAAAGACTGCGATAGTGAATCAGTTTAATCTAAAGGTAACTAAAGCTGAAATAATTCAAAATACCCAAATGAGTTACGGAAATTTGTTAAAAAACAATAAGTCACAGGCGGGTCACCCAGTTAATAAAGAAGTGTGGTGCTCTTGTTTCCAAAATCAGCTTAAATTCGTTAATAGTAGTTCCTCCGATAAATTTGAAAGTGAGATGCTTTAAAAGCTTGGTAGGCCTACTCCTAATGTACCTGTTGTCAGTTCAAAAGATATATGTTCCGCAATTCAAAGGTTTAAAAAAAAGGCAAGGGTTACGATGGTTTGTGTGCTCAGTATTAGTAGGAAAGCCATAATGACTCCCGTACGAACACATGTGCTGCCACCTACAATTGAGTATGCATGTGCCTAACCACATAGACAATGTATTGATCCACTAGAGGGGACAGATTTCTGAGAACTTGATTTACATAAAAGAAGGGGAGAGGATTTCCGAGAAATTGATTTGCATAAAAGAAGGGGAACTAAATTTCTGAGAAATTGATTTGCATAATCGAGGGGAATTATTGATTCACGAAAGGGGAGTTTATTTCTTGTTTCTAAGGGGAATTATTGATCCATGAAAGGGGAATTTATTTTTTGTTTCTAAGGGGAATTATTGATCCACTAAGGGAATTAGAAATGACATCACTTGTTTCCTGGGAATTATACGGGACTCTAAAGAGATAGAAATTCTATTTTTAAAAAGGGATAAATGGTCTTTAGTGACAGAGATAAATTTATATTCTATTTTTAAATATGGCTTCTCTGATCTTTAGTGACAGAGATAAATTGATATTCTATCGAGGCCATAATAGTGTAGCTAGGTTAATAGTGTTAAGGCATAATAGTGTTTCTATTCAAAGGAAGATATTTTCTCAGGGAATGCTTGCTGATATAATGAAAACTGATTCTCCACCATTAGACTATTGCATGAAGCTTTTACGTCGTGGACCAACAACATTTACACAATTTATTGACATATTAATCACGACACAGCAAAATGATATTGTGGATATGCTTTTAAACACTAGCTTAGAAATTTAGGACTTTTTCATGAGAAAGATGATGTTCAAGGATGATTTAGTCCTCTCTCTCTCTCTCTCTATTCCACTCAATTTTTTGATAGTAGCTCAATTTCATTTTTGCGGTGAGAGTGTCAACACATGAAAAAATGTTCCATACATGTCCACTATGCATGTACACACTGGGCAGCTGGTCATCATGTGAGAATTGTACAATGATTGATGAGTATGATTAAAAGTGCAGATTATGCAACCTGTGTAAATTGCATAGAGGATATGCAGTACAAATTAAGGGTTGTAATTCCTGTCTTGAAGTGGTGTGTGAATCTCATCCTAGAGGGCATCTATGCTCGAATTGCCACTATGATAAATGTAATCAGTGGGAGAATACATATCCTGGTATGATTGGAAAGAATCCTAAGCGTTATTTTAGTTTATTGCTAAGAAATTGGTATCGTCGTTGCTTTAGATTGTTCTGGGAGGAGGATAAGCAAGGAATGACTCATGCTAATAGTAAGTAAAACTCTGAAGCAAGGAATTTGATAAAAATTAATGCATCAAAAGAATTGGCTTTTCATCAGGGCTGTAATTTGCTTTTTCCTCCCAGCTGAAATTTAGTTTCTGCAAAAAATCTTGTTAAAACTAAGATAAGCCTGCATAATTCAAGTATCCAGAGAAGCAGGTCAGTTTTCTTTAGTATATATTTGCCTTTATGGTAATTTATGGATCATTTTTCAGTTTTCACAGTCATTTTCACTTGATTTGGGAAAATTGGCTCCAAATTTTTCCCCTCCCCCAGGATTTTGACGAAATTACGCCACTGCTGGTTATGCTGATTCTACATACATATGATTCATTAAGTCTAGAATTAGAAATCAAACCCTACAAGCCTCAGAAAATGTATACGATTTTGAAAAAGTGGGGGCACATACACACAAAGACAAGTGATCTTAATGAAAACCACACCATTAGGTTCAACATATAAGAGAACCCGTCTGTAGAACTTTCAAGCTTCTACCAACAAAGATCACGCAGAAAGATCCGTTTTTTCCCAGGAGAGATCGTGAATGTGTGTTGATTTTTTTCTTTTCCGGGGGTGACCATATAAAACTGATGATCATATAAGATCAGAAGAGGGACTATTTGGACGAAAACTCTAGGTTTCGGTAGCCTTTAAGAGTAACCAAAAGGACTGTGCCAGGTGAGAGTGGCGTTTTCTAGTGTTTTGTGGAATGAAACTAAGATTTAGCCCCATGGAGGGCCATGTTGCTGTCTATTAAAAATTCTAAAATTGCCAATCGATTTAAAGTATAAAAAGAACTATGCATTAAGCTAACCAGTTGCGGAGGAAGTAATGCTGGACAGTTGTGCATTCGTCCGTGAAAAGTCATGTAGTCAATGGAAGAGAAATGGTTAATATGGACATTTAACTTAATGGCTTCTTTAACTAAGTTATGTCACTTGGTTTTTCATATAAAAATTGAAAATTTTTTCCACAAAATAAGTTTTTCAAAGAAAAGTAAAGAACTCCATTAAACCAAAAATGAGCAAAAATCAAATCAAATAATCTACCAAGCGTGAAACTACCACAAATCCGCACCGATAAATAAATGAAACCCAAAACCAACAGAAATTACAATAAATAACCGAGTCAAACTCAAAACGAGCAGAAATTAAGATGAGAAGGGCTCAAAACCCCCAAGCCTTCCCAAGGCCAGAACATAATTTGCACTTTACTGAAAAAATATAAATGTTTTTACGTTTATAACTTTAATAAATCAAATAATACTAACATTTTGATTGCTAAATACCAGTATATGTATATTAACCTGACAGTGCACAACCATTTGCATTTTTTTCAGTAAAGTGCAAATTATGTTCTGGAACATAACTTACCATAACTGGTGCATAACTTACAACCCATAATATCCAGACCTTTCAACTATGTTGAACAAAATGGCTATCTAAAAATTTTGACTGGATGTGTTTGGGGAAATGGCGGGTGCAAGAGGGGTGCTGGTTATCCTCCAGTCACTTTTGACTAATAAAAAGGGCACAAGCCCTTCTAATTTCCAATCGAATGAGCCCTTTTTGAAGTTTCTACAACATCACTATCTATAAAAACCTTCTATGCCCTCAGGGCATATTTTACAACCTTTGCCCTGAGGGCTCTGAGAGGGTTATCACCCTCAAAGACCTAATTTCTAAAAATTTTAAATACGTTGAACAAAATTTCTATCTAAAAATTTTGATTGGATGTGTTTGGGGGAAAGGTGGGCGTAAGAGGGGGGTTAGTTGCCCTCAAATCCCTTTCGACTATTGAAAAGAGCACTAGCCCTTTGAATTTTCAATAGAATGAGACCTTTTTCAAGTTTCTACGACAAAGCTTTCAATAAAAACCTTATATGCCTCCAGGGCATAATTTACAAACCTTACCCTGAGGGATGTGGGGGAAGTGTCATCCTCAAAGATATAATTTCCGGACCTTTCAACTACTTTGAACCAGATGGCTATCTCGAAATTTTGATTGGATGTGTTTGGATAAATGGTGGGCGTGGAAGGGGTGTTAGTTGCCTTCCAATCAATTCGACTATTAAAAAGGGCGCTAGCCATTTCAATTTCCAATCAAATGAGCCCTTTTAGAAGTTTCAACGACAACTCCTTCGATACGAAGTGCCCTGGTCCAAGACCCAGAAAAAAATAGCACTGCCTATGATTATGTTTACTGATGTATAACTGAAATGTTTATCAGCTATTATGAAGGAGGGGCTGTGGCAGATTGTACAAGTGGGGGACTGCCCGACAGAGTCGTTCCTAGGGAGGCAACGGGGCCAGCTGCTCCGGGCACCGCAAGTAGTAATGCCTCCATGAATATAAGTGGCACCCCCTACTGCTGCCATCTATTCCCATATAGCCATAATGTTTTCCATCGTCACCCCTATACTACAAGCGGTGCCCTCTACTTTTGCCATCTATTCCTTTATAGTCCTAATGTTAATTATATATCTGCCATGTGATTTAGTAGGTTTCACTGAGTGGAAATAAGGTGGAATTTTAGATGTATTTTATAATAGTAAGGAACAGCGTTGCTAACGCAGTATAATTGCACCATTTTTGGTACTATTTAGAGGTCCTGTTTTGAGTAATAGATTTCCCTTTTCTTTCAATAAATGTCTTGATGCGTTGATTGTAGAATGTATATGGTAGGCCAAGAGCATCAAACAATTCTATAGTCTTATTTGTTTGAAAAATTTATAGCCAATAACCTGTGTTTATGCTCGATGTACTACTATTAACAATGATAATATACATTCTACAATCAACGCATCAAGACATTTATTGAAAGCAAAGCAATTACAATAGCAATTTTCCTCACAACGATGACGTAGAAACAATACTCTCTTGCTGTTCCAACAATTGAAGCGTAGACCAAGCTCTTCCTTCCAAAACAATTTAAAACCACGACGATAACCATCTCTCAGAAATAAACCAAAATCTCGCATAGGGTTTTTTCCAGTCATAACAAGATACGCATTTTCTCACTGATCACACTTATTATAGTGACATTCAGATTATAAGGACCCTCTAGCGTGAGATTAACATAATTCTTCGATACAGACATTGCAATCATTAACTTGAACTGCGTATCCCCTGTGTTGTCTACATGGATTGCACAATCTACACTTTTCATCATATCTGTCTCCAATAGTGCAGTTCTTATAGAATGACCAGCTGCCTAATGTATACAAATATAGTGGACATGTGTAGAACTTTTTTTTACTGTTGACTCTCACACTAATGATCACAAACTAACACGCGTTAAAAAATTCCTTTTCATTGACTATCTTGCTGAAGATGATCTCCTATTGGTTCCTCAGATAGAGAGAGGGGGGAGGAGTAATTGAAAGTCCTGTTAACGTTCAAACAAATTTACAGCGTAATTTAGATTCAAAAAACTTCCCAAAGAAACAAGATTACGTATGATTTTTTGCCTGACAGCTTTATTCATTTTAAACTGACTCTCTCACACTGCTGATTACAAACTAACACCAAAAAACATTATTATACGTTGAGTACTCACTTAAGGTGATCACCTATTTCTAAAGAGATAGAGCAAGAGTAGACGAAAGATAACCAACAAAATACCTAACACATTATCGATGTAGAAACATTCTTGTTTTCAAGATTATAATGATAAAATAACATGTGCATCTCACTTTTTTTCACTTGCTGATTCAAGTCATTGTCCTCAATATATTTTACAATTGCATTTAAACCATCTTGTAGTCTATGTATAATAAATTATATTACCTTTTGCTGCAAAACTTAACTGTCCCTACAACTTGAATTTGCTCAATGATATCAAATATCTCGAAAATATTTCAACCCTCTTGAGGGTTAGCCCACATACTCTTGTAATTTCTACTGTGACGTTGGGGGCTATTGTCTTCGTATCACTGCTTTCAACCCCACTATCAACTTCTAATAGTGTGAAACCACTCATTTCCAATAGTAAAATATGCTTCTCAAATAAAACTTGAAGAAAAAATATAATCACACTGTTATGACTTTTGTTCCTTACCAGCGTTGCTAACGCTTTGAAATAAAC
This sequence comes from Artemia sinica, assembly GCA_027921565.1. Lineage (NCBI taxonomy): Eukaryota > Metazoa > Arthropoda > Branchiopoda > Anostraca > Artemiidae > Artemia > Artemia sinica. Next base: position 51,940,582 of record CM051256.1, on the reverse strand, counting down.
TGTACCAGTTTTCCTAGTAAAATTGTACCACAAGAGGCTAAATTGTACCATCTGAACAGCAGGTTAAAAATTTGTCATAACAAAAAGAAAGATTTTGATAAACCAAAACTTGAGCAGATATCTTAGTAAAAAAGGAGCAATGGAAGCCAAAATGTGCAGGTTCAGGTTCAGGTTCATTTATTATTCAATCATACATAATGACATTAAATATATACAGATATCTGGCAGTGAGACAAGCTCGTTTTACACAGATAAAAAAGAAAAACAATAAAGAAATATACGGATTTTCATTCAAAATGGTAGACTTCACAAACAAATATAAATAAATCAATAAATTTAAGGTTAATTACTCACCACACCACGGCAGACACCCACCCGACGATACATAAACAACTCTCAACCAGCAATGGGACAAGAAGAAGGATATCAAGATCCGAGAGAGATCGAAAAATAAGAAGAGAATATTATTATAAGGAGAATATATTAAAAATAAAATAATATTTGACTAATAAATGTCCAAAAGGAATGATTTTATTTTATTTTTTAAAATTCCAATCGACACATCAAAATCAAAAATAGCTTCATATTGGTTCCACGCGGCAACCACACTATTTCGTAGAGAAAACCGGGACCTCTCTGAAATTATCAACGGCTGGCGTAGTTTGCGTATGCTGCGAGCTAGATGAGAAGATGGCGGAGCAACTGGGAACAAATCAAAAGAAAAGAAATAACTGGGCAGTGACAGGAGATTATGATTAACCTTGAATAAAATCGAGTTAAAAGTAACTGCAAGTTCAACAGGAAGAATATTCAATAAACAATATAAACTCTTTGTAGAAGACTTACTGGGGAAAGACGCTGGGGAAGGAAGATAACTTTTTAAAATACGAAGCGCCTTATTTTGTTGCCTCTGAAGCGGAATTAAATGGGATCTGAAAGTATTCAAGTAAATAAGTGGGCAGTAATTTAGATAAGAATGAACAAGAGCGAAATAAATAGAACGCATAGCTTCGAGCGGCAAAATGAATTTCATACGTTGCATAATACCCACGTTCCTTCCAAGCTTCAATCTTATACCATTTATATGCGGCTTCCAACTCAAATTTGAGTCAACCAGCACACCAAGGTAACGAATAATTTCAACACGTGATATATCCATACCTGAAACAGATGACTTAATCAACTTCAGACATGGAAGTGCCCGTGACGTACGCGAAAATACCATAAACTTTGTTTTTGAAGTGTTCAGAGCTAGCCTATTTGCCGTAAACCATGCTACTAGTCTATCGAATACTAGACTTAAATTATGTTTGACACGATCTTCATCGATTCCAGAGACACTACAGGCTGTGTCATCTGCGAAGAGAACGGTCAGCCCTAGATCCTCAACTGAATTACTAATATCATTAACATAAATTAAAAACAACAGAGGGCCGAGAATTGAACCTTGGGGCACTCCAACTTTATTTGACTGGTTCGAAGACGTTGATATAACATCGCCCCCATCAATACACTGGACTCTATCGCTTAAATATGACAATATTATCGATTTAGCCGGACCACGTATACCACAATTAGACAATTTTTCATTTAAAATCATGTGACAAATAGTGTCAAACGCTTTCCGTATATCCACGAATATAGAAGCTGGAATTTCACCCTTATCCAAGGCATCATGAATAAACTGGGTTACTGCCAAAATAGCATGCTCAGTAGAATGTCCTTTTCGAAACCCGAATTGGGACTTACTGAAAAAACTATTCTTGTCAAGAAAATTTACAATCCTCACGTACAAACAACGTTCAATAATTTTTCCGAAAGCAGATAGAATAGATATGGGCCTATTTTGAGTTGATGAAGTACAAGCATCAATTCAGCAGACGAGACTGGAGTGAGGAATATGGATCGGTCAGTAGAAGAGGGTAGAAAACTTTTGAAATCAGCAGAATTTGGCGTTGATTTTTGGGATGCCTCTTCCGACGTCTTTTCACCTATTTTAGCGAAGTGCGTGTTGAGCATGTTGGCGACGTTAAGTTTTCCTTTAACAGCTGTATCACCACCTGGGGGCATCATTTCGTCCGGAAAAGAATTTAACTTTTTTTTGCCGATACAATCGTTTATTAATGTCCATACCTTCTTAGGAGATCCATGCGCGCTATTGAATGCCTTCAAATAGTAGAGCTGTTTAGCAGACCTGAGAGCCTTGGTTAAGCAATTTCTGTAAGCTTTAAAAAAGGCTTGATTTGTTTCATCGGGATTCGATAGATATATTTTATACAGCCTGTTCTTTGATTGGATCGACCTTAGTAGTCCTCGTGTAACCCAAGGCTTTTTAGATCTGTTGTAACGTCTTAGACGGGTCGAAGACATCGGACAAGCCACATTAAGTGCTGTGGTAAATTCGTTGACAAAATACTGTGAAGCTTGATTTACATCCTCGCAGTCTAAGCACGGAGAGGGGTCAATTTTAAGCAGCAGTTCATTCAACAGCTGAACAGATGTAGCATCAAGCCTTCTAGTTGTTTTGATCGGAGTCGCCGTTTGTCGCCCAGTTTTTATCTCCATCAAAAGCATAAAGTGGTCTGACGTGTCATCGATAATAACATGACACGAATCAAATTCCATATTCAGAAAAATATTGTCCATTACCGTTGCTGTCGAGCTTACAACTCGAGTTGGAATACGACAAGCTGGGAGAAGCCCCAGCGAAAGACAAAGTGTCAGAAAATCAACAGCCGAAGGCGAATATTGTGTAGATGAAAGATCATGACCAGCATTACTTATATCAATATTAAAATCCCCAATGTACATAATCTTCCGACTTCGCTCGATTGCGATCGAAGAAAACGCTTCCAGCTTACTTATGAAATGTTGCACCGAAGAGCTAGGTGGTCTGTAAAACAAACAACACAACACTTTTTCATTACCAAAATCAAGCTCAACAACCAAAAATTCAAACAACATTTCTTCATACATAGAATCAAAATCCGAAACAATCCTGTAAGTAATATCATTATGAATAAAAAAAACCGAGGCCTCCTCTCGATCTGTCATTCCTAGTCTTAGAAATAAAATTGTAACCATTAATATTCGCTAGGTGACTAGTTGACTCATTTAAGAAAGTCTCACATACAGCTAATACATCAACTCGGTAGCATGGAAGGAACGAAGATAAATGGTCCAAACTACTCATCAACCCGCGACAGTTTAAACTCGCCAGCCTCACACTACCAGGAGAAACATGTCCATTAATCTCATTAGGGAGTAAATATTTGTTAATAGGGAGGGATCCAATAGAAATATCATATTCATCATCCGAAAAACCACAATCTGCAGAAATTTTTATTAAATCTAATGGGTCTCTCTCAAAATCTCTCAACCTACTCGATGTCCCATCACCAGTAGAATTAATCATAATCATTTTGACTTACCAAACCGTCTGGTGGGAGCCTGTAGTGATGCGGCAATAAATCATCAACCAAACCTTGATGTGGAAGAGTACGGCACGTCTTGTGAAATATCTGATCTTCAACTGAAAAAAACACACGAAGCAAAAACAGAACCTGATTTCTAGGCCTATGGAAAATAGAAAAAAAGAATAGCGACGATGAAGCATAATCTGGCATGGCAGACTTAACAAGTCGAAGTCGCATTGAGCACTGAACACAATAAGAAAGAAAAAAACAACGAAAAGAAAAAAACCAACACTGACTAGTGGTCATTTTCCCAATCATGACACACACCAACAAAATGAACTTGTTTCATCTCTCGATCGCGGACGTATTTCATTAAACAAATAAAACAAATAATGGTCCGCGTATACACTACAAACAAACTAATTAATCTTTTCCCAGTCAGAAGAATCACTTTTTTTCACTTCTAGCCATAAGTTAATACCCTTATGACGCACTCTGGATGAAACGATATGTTTCGACTCTTTCATTTCTTGTGCTTTCGAGAGTAGGGAGTTTCGAATCATGTTGAGAGCAGGGGGCAGGTCTGTAGAGATTATAATCTTACTACCTTTTAGCTTTTTAACATTGTTCATGATCGACTGGACATCACTCTCCGAGCTTAGTGAAATAAATACGGGGGACTCCTTGCGTCGGCTATTTTGCTTGCTGCGCCTATTTGTGATGTTTGCAGCCCGTGAAGAAATCCGATAGCACTTAGTCATAGATATGTCACTAGTTACACCCAGCTTTTCGCTAACTAATTTAATGACGCTATCTTCAACTTTCTTGTTAGGCTCTTCTGCCGGTAAACCATGCACAATAAGGTTCAGACGGCGATCTTTCACGTCGATAAGTAGTAGCTGTTTTTCCAGGCCCTGGTACTTGTCGACATACTCGTCGATAGTTTTCTCAAAGTTATTAAGCCTCACATCTCGGTCGGCAGCCTCCGTTCTCAGCGACGCGATCTCAGAAGTAATTCCGTCAAGCTTATTATTTAATTCTGTCTGCGTAGCAATAATAGAATCTAGTTTTCTGCTCAAAACTTTTCTGAACTCGTCGAACGATTTTTGCGTAACATTAGCCATGATAAATCTCGATTATAAATCCGCTTCGGGAGGATTGGGGATTAGCAATTCATTCGAAATAGCATCAAAAGGGACTTACTGGCAAGGGGGGTGTGTGAATACCCCCCGCTAACCAAATATAGCACGATTAAATCAGCTCTTGACTCCTACAGGCAATGCATCAAACAGGTTTGGTCAATTAACCAGGTTATCCAAAGCCACTCTAGTCCTTTATTTCACTAATCCCAATTATCTAAAGTAAATTGTTCACAGCGCTATACAGTATTGTACACAATTTCATTTGTTGCGCAATGAAATGTTGCGCAGGAAAAGAGGTATTGTACCGAAAAATTTCTTAGTGTACCGCACTGTGCCAGGACCTCTAAATAGTACCAAAAATGGTGCAATTATACTGCGTTGGCAACGCTGTTCCTTACTATTATAAAATACATCTAAAATTCCACCTTATATCCACTCAGTGAAACCTACTAAATCACATGGCAGATATATAATTAACATTAGGACTATAAAGGAATAGATGGCAAAAGTAGAGGGCACCGCTTGTAGTATAGGGGTGACGATGGAAAACATTATGGCTATATGGGAATAGATGGCAGCAGCAGGGGGTGCCACTTATATTCATGGAGGCATTACTACTTGCGGTGCCCGGAGCAGCTGGCCCCGTTGCCTCCCTAGGAACGACTCTGTCGGGCAGTCCCCCACTTGTACAATCTGCCACAGCCCCTCCTTCATAATAGCTGATAAACATTTCAGTTATACATCAGTAAACATAATCATAGGCAGTGCTATTTTTTTCTGGGTCTTGGACCAGGGCACTTCGTATCGAAGGAGTTGTCGTTGAAACTTCTAAAAGGGCTCATTTGATTGGAAATTGAAATGGCTAGCGCCCTTTTTAATAGTCGAATTGATTGGAAGGCAACTAACACCCCTTCCACGCCCACCATTTATCCAAACACATCCAATCAAAATTTCGAGATAGCCATCTGGTTCAAAGTAGTTGAAAGGTCCGGAAATTATATCTTTGAGGATGACACTCCCCCCACATCCCTCAGGGTAAGGTTTGTAAATTATGCCCTGGAGGCATATAAGGTTTTTATTGAAAGCTTTGTCGTAGAAACTTGAAAAAGGTCTCATTCTATTGAAAATTCAAAGGGCTAGTGCTCTTTTTAATAGTCGAAAGGGATTGAGGGCAACTAACCCCCCTCTTACGCCCACCTTTTCCCCAAACACATCCAATCAAAATTTTTAGATAGAAATTTTGTTCAACGTAGTTAAAAGTTTTAGAAATTAGGTCTTTGAGGATGATAACCCTCTCAGAGCCCTCAGGGCAAAGGTTGTAAAATATGCCCTGAGGGCATAGAAGGTTTTTATAGATAGTGATGTTGTAGAAACTTCAAAAGGGCTCATTCGATTGGAAATTAGAAGGGCTTGTGCCCTTTTTATTAGTCAAAAGTGACTGGAGGATAACTAGCACCCCTCTTGCACCCGCCATTTCCCCAAACACATCCAGTCAAAATTTTTAGATAGCCATTTTGTTCAACATAGTTGAAAGGTCTGGATATTATGGGTTGTAAGTTATGCACCAGTTATGGTAAGTTATGTTCCAGAACATAATTTGCACTTTACTGAAAAAAATGCAAATGATTGTGCACTGTCAGGTTAATATACATATACTGGTATTTAGCAATCAAAATGTTAGTATTATTTGATTTATTAAAGTTATAAACGTAAAAACATTTATATTTTTTCAGTAAAGTGCAAATTATGTTCTGGCCTTGGGAAGGCTTGGGGGTTTTGAGCCCTTCTCATCTTAATTTCTGCTCGTTTTGAGTTTGACTCGGTTATTTATTGTAATTTCTGTTGGTTTTGGGTTTCATTTATTTATCGGTGCGGATTTGTGGTAGTTTCACGCTTGGTAGATTATTTGATTTGATTTTTGCTCATTTTTGGTTTAATGGAGTTCTTTACTTTTCTTTGAAAAACTTATTTTGTGGAAAAAATTTTCAATTTTTATATGAAAAACCAAGTGACATAACTTAGTTAAATAAGACATTAAGTTAAATGTCCATATTAACCATTTCTCTTCCATTGACTACATGACTTTTCACGGACGAATGCACAACTGTGCAGCATTACTTCCTCCGCAACTGGTTAGCTTAATGCATAGTTCTTTTTATACTTTAAATCGATTGGCAATTTTAGAATTTTTAATAGACAGCAACATGGCCCTCCATGGGGCTAAATCTTAGTTTCATTCCACAAAACACTAGAAAACGCCACTCTCACCTGGCACAGTCCTTTTGGTTACTCTTAAAGGCTACCGAAACCTAGAGTTTTCGTCCAAATAGTCCCTCTTCTGATCTTATATGATCATCAGTTTTATAAGGTCACCCCCGGAAAAGAAAAAAATCAACACACATTCACGATCTCTCCTGGGGAAAAAACGGATCTTTCTGCGTGATCTTTGTTGGTAGAAGCTTGAAAGTTCTACAGACGGGTTCTCTTATATGTTGAACCTAATGGTGTGGTTTTCATTAAGATCACTTGTCTTTGTGTGTATGTGCCCCACTTTTTCTAAATCGTATACATTTTCTGATGCTTGTAGGGTTTGATTTCTAATTCTAGACTTAATGAATCATATGTATGTAGAATCAGCATAACCAGCAGTGGCGTAATTTCGTCAAAATCCTGGGGGAGGGGAAAAATTTGGAGCCAATTTTCCCAAATCAAGTGAAAATGACTGTGAAAACTGAAAAATGATCCATAAATTACCATAAAGGCAAATATATACTAAAGAAAACTGACCTGCTTCTCTGGATACTTGAATTATGCAGGCTTATCTTAGTTTTAACAAGATTTTTTGCAGAAACTAAATTTCAGCTGGGAGGAAAAAGCAAATTACAGCCCTGATGAAAAGCCAATTCTTTTGATGCATTAATTTTTATCAAATTCCTTGCTTCAGAGTTTTACTTACTATTAGCATGAGTCATTCCTTGCTTACAGCTCGTTATCATGAACTGTTTGATCTAATGTCAAATATTCTAAATGTATTTTGGATATAGATAGAAAAGTCCAGAATCCATTTTCATCTGTAATGTTTTTTTGTGCTAACTTCTCTTTGGCTGGTCAATCTTAAATGCGGGAAGAATTTTCCGGGGAAAATTTTGTGTGGGGCAGTTTCCGAGGGAAATTTTCTGTGGGTGGGGGGAAATTTTCCTAAGAATTTTTTGCGAAGTATTTTTTGGGAACCCACAGGGAAATTTTCTGTGGGTGGGGGGAAATTTTCCTAAGAATTTTTTGGGAAGTTTTTGCGGGGGTATTTTTTGGAGGGATGAATATGCCAGATCCCATTGTTGGTAGTAGACCCTTTTTAACTTTACTATTGTTTTCTACGAACTTAGTAAACCCATGGAAGACGTTTTGCGTCCTTCTCCGTACTTTAAGGGGGAATTTGAACCATTCCTCTTCGGGGTAGCGATTTTGATTTTGGATTTGTTATTAAGCTCAATTTTCTCTATCATATGGGACAAAAATCCCTTTTTGCAATTTTTTGAAGGTTTAACCGTATTTTGACTGTACTTTTACAAAGGAACGGTGATTTTACTGTAACGTTAGCATTTTCTGTTTCAAATACTAAAATTCCTCTAGTATTGGATTTCTTTCCTTCTTCCTTGAAAGCGTTTAAGCGGAAACCTTTTGTAATTGGGCTCATTGACACGGCCTCATTGGCAATCCGGTTTTCGGAAGAACCTTGAATAAGTGAGGTCATGGAAAAAAAAAGTATGGTTACACAATGCGTTACAAGAAGCTAAACACGAAGCCAAAACACGTTTGGCGTTTTTTACCGATCGTTTTTTTTTTACCAATCTTTTCTTTTTTACCACTACTGCTCTAAAATAATGTTGTGTTTATAGACACGGCACGATAAAGATTCTATCGACACCAAACCAGTCAATCGTAAATCCGACCTAACAATTAATTTGAATTAACAAGTAATGTTAATCAATGATTATACAGTGATAACCTTGTATTTTGGCTGGGATATAAAAGACAGGTCAAATTTAATAGTTTTTAACCTTCTTTCCCATTAATTATTTTTGTAATTTAAATGAAGACAAGGCATTTATCTAATGACACAGGAAACTTCTGAAGCAGGGCCGGTAATATTGTGGGGCAGGCAGTAGCAGAGCCCTTGGGCCCAGAAGGGGGCCCGGCCTGGCTGAATGTAAAATTATTTTCCGTAGATGTAACCTGCTAAACTCGATAAAAGTGTAGGATGGTTTTCCCGTTCACTAACTATTAATTTAATTTTTGCCTTGCCTTGAATGAAGTCATAACTGTGAGTAATCAAGCTATAAAGCATTTTAGTAATGTGTTGTTATTACTGCAAAAAATGGCAAAGAACACGATCATGGCTGACACACCGCTTCATAGATGATTCATATTCACGAACGTGTGGTAACGACCGATATTGACATAAGTGCGGTAAACTGCCGCAGACCCCATTTGACTGTTTGAGTATAGGTTCTGTAAGTCTGAAGTTTCAGAAGTGGAGATGGACCTTACAAGAGAAGCCAATCTGGACACCATCTTTAATGAATTTGCCAGAAAGAACACTGTTATTCTATGAACACTGAAGGATTTTATCCTACCAGAATTGCTAGCGAAAAACAAAATAATACTATGAGTAATTTATCAACTCTGTTATAAATATAGAGTAGGTCACTGTAAATTGCTAAATAAAAAAACAAGTTTTTTCAACTGAGAGTAAGGAGCAACATTAAAACTTAAAACAAACAGAAATTATTACGTATATGACGGGGTTCTCCCCCTAGTAAATACCTCGCTCTTTCCGCTAAAGTTCGATTTTTGTTCGAATCACAAATCCCTGAATCACAAAGGCCGTTAATTAGAATAGATAGCTCTTTTGAAAGTAATAAAAAAAAACTTTAGCGTAAAGAGCGAGGTATTGACTAGGGGACGAGCCCCCTCATATACGTAATAATTTCTGTTCGTTTAATTTTTAATGTTGCTCCTTACTTTCAGTTGAAAAAACTTGTTTTTTTTATTTGATTTCTGATTGTTTTTTAAATAACGCTGGGAAATCTGGCGCCCCCTTCATAGAAACGTCCCTTCCCCCAATGAAACATCCTCCGTGGAAAGATCCTCAAACTTAACCCCCTCCTCTGAGCCCCCCACTAGAAAAAATCCTTCGTAACGCATCCGTGATCTTTCTTCTGACAAAAAATACAAAATTCCGCATTTTTGCAGGTAGGAGCTTGAAACAGCTGCAGTAGGATTTTCTGTTACGCTAAATCTGATGGTTTTGATGTATCTAATGGTATCAAAATTCTGATCTTTAGAGTTTCGATTACTAATGAGCCGGGTCGCTCCTTACTTATATTAAATAAAACACAATTTTTTTTTAACTGAAATTAAGGAACGACGTTAAAACTTAAAACGAACAGAAATTATTCCGTATATGAAAGGGGCTGTCCCCTCCTCAACGCCTCGCTCTTTACGCTAAAGTTTGACTTTCTCACAACTCTATTTTTTTTAAACAATAAAAAACTTTAGCGTAAAGAGCGAGGCGTTGAGGAGGGGACAGCCCCTTTCATATACGGAATAATTTCTGTTCGTTTTAAGTTTCAACGTCGTTCCTTACTTTCAGTTAAAAAAAACTTGTTTTTTTATTATTTAATTAACATAAAGAAGAGGTCGTAGTTGTCAGCAAGTTACTTACTTACTGTGATACTTGTATAATAATAATTAATACTTACTGAAAGTATAAGTAAATAGAAGAGGCCAGAACCGCCACTGCTTTCCCCTGAAGCATAGCCAATGCTCATTGACTATCTGAATCCGGACCCTCTCTCGCCCCCCGATAAAAAAAAGCCTTAACTACTCCCCTGGGGCTAATTTGAGCTAAATCTTCTGACACTTAAAGCTTCCTTTAATTTCTGGACACTTCGTAATCAAATTATCTAGTTTTTTTTTACAATTATCCTTTATCTTCCCAGGAAAATAAATTAATTTATGACTTCCAATTTAATTTTTTTTTTTTTTTTATGATATGCTTTCTGCAGACACTCTCTCAATTCAAACACAACAGCGGTCGTCATCGTCAATAGAATGGACGAAGAGTGTGTAAGCATGCATTTAGTTACATTCGCCACCATCTTCGCTGAGGCAGTAAAAAACGATCGTTTATGTATGTTACCGTAATGTTTTTTTTTTTTAGAAAAAAATACTAATAGCCACACTCCCCCCCCTAAAAAAATAGAAAAATCCGCTTACGACAAGGTGTCTATTTATGTTTTTAACAGATTATTAACCAAACAATAACAAAAAACTAACAAAAGAAGCAAGACAAAATAAATGTAGACAATAACTAAAATATCACAAAAATTATTAAATTACACAACCTTAAATGCAAATTATTACCAATTTCTCATCAATCATTCAATAATAAAATGATAGTTAGAAACAATAATAATAATAATAATATATGAATAAAAACTATGAACTTGTTCTCAATAAATATCTCTTCAATTTATTTTATAATAACCAAAGGTGCTCATGCACCCGTTTGCTCTCTGGAATGGAGTTCCATAAATGAGGCTTTGAAAATCTGATAGGGACATGGGCGCCCATGAACTGAATCTTAGGGGGGGGGGCTATGAAAAATACTTTATATCCTTGAATATCCGTATATACTTTATTATTTTCATAGAGAACACCTTATTGTAAAAACTTACGAATCTCCCTTTAAAAATATAAAATGTAATTTTGACATTGGCCTTGCGTTCAAAACTAACTAAAACAGAAGCACAAAAAAAAAACACTGGCGGAAGAAAATTTTGCCAGCATTGGTGGGTTCCGCTAAAAATCACATTTGCCCTACTAGCGACATTCTCTGTTGTGAACCACACGAGTGAAATTGTAGTTGAGTCCCAACATAATCACGAATTTTAATCATTAAAATTCAAAAACTTATGAAAAATCAAAAACAAGAGCTAATAAAAGAAACAGATTTAAGATTAGGATTTATCGCACAAATTACCATAATAAAAGTGAACTTAGTGCCGAACATCCCAGAAGGTTCCAAAATTGTGAAGATCTGTAATATTTTTCATTGGTGTCCAAAGCATTAATCCTTTTATAAAGATTTATTTATCTATAAAAGGCGTTGACATAAAATAACAAATATAGGTACTCCTCTATTAACCGGACTCTTTTATACAGTGCTAGTTTGGTTAATGCTAATGAAATAAAATAGGATGAATATATAATAGTTTAGAAACAAATTGGGCTATATATTTGCACATTATGGGAGGGGGCAAAGCATAGCATATATTAAATACATAACCTAACCTAAATGCCTTCCCCCCCACCCCCCAACCCAAAAAAACACTTTAAATATCGTATACGCAATTAAAACCACGCTATACATTGTATTTCTCTACAGCGATGTCTTGTATCATCCCGTAAAAAACAGGTTTTTCAATGCGTCTCGAGTTTGAGATATAAAGAGTCCGGTTAATAGAAGAATACCCAAATATATATCTCAATACATAGCGAAACCATAAACACTATTATAAATAACAAAATCTCCAAAATAAGCGTAACTTTAAAGATATATGCAACCAGACCATAACCAGGAAGTGAAATTATACGACTATTTTCAAACAAATAGTAATAACTGAGAAATTATGTTAAATTGTAAAAAAAATACCTCATGAAAAAAAAACGTACATATGATCTTTAAATCACAAAATTAAACTTTTCAGACAAAGCAAATTGTAGATTTGGCTTCTGTTTTGGAAATTTGTCTATAGCCAGTTCCTACAAATTGAGCTCTTGTACTCTACACCTGTGAATACTTAATAAACACAAACTTGATAGGTATTATTCAGTAATAGTGCTCCTCAGCCATGTTTTTCTCACCTCAGGGTTCTAAGGGATTTCTCCACAGTACATGCTGTTGGCGGGATGGTCAGATAGTTATCAAGGGCTCTCATAATTGAAGGGAAATATGTAGTTTCAGGGAGGAGATCTATGAGCTTCACTTCCTCACCACAGTCTGCTTTTATACACATCAAACCAGATTCAGCTTCTATTTCTAAATTTTCATTGTCATGGAACTTAGATAGATCTTTCATGGCATTAATTAAAAAAACTTTTTCCACAAAATGAGTTTTTCAAAGAAAAGTAAAGAACTCCATTAAACAAAAAATAAGCAAAAATAAAATCAAATAATCTACCAAGCGTGGAAACTACCACAAATCAGCATCGATAAATAAATGAAATTCAAAACGACCAGAAATTACAATAAATAACCGAGTCAAACTCAAAACGAGCAGAAATTAACATAAGTTGGGCTCAAAATCCCTATGCCTTCCCAAGGCCAGAACATAATTTGCACTTTACTGAAAAAAATATAAATGTTTTTACTTTTATAACTTTAATAAATCAAATAATATTAAGATTTTGATTACTAAATATCAGTATATGTATATAAAACTGACAATGCACGTTCATTTGTATTTTTTTCAGTAAAGTGCAAATTATGTTCTGGCCTTGGGAAGGCATAGGGATTTTGAACCCAACTTATGTTAATTTCTGTTCTTATTTTGAATTTCATTTATTTATCGATGCTGATTTGTGGTAGTTTCACACTTGGTAGATTATTTGATTTTATTTTTGCTCATTTTTTGTTTAATGGAGTTCTTTACTTTTCTTTGAAAAACTTATTTTGTGGAAAAAGTTTTTTTTAATTAATTTCTGTTCGTTTTATATTGACATAGTCTTTTCAGAGAAAAAGAAAATGACACTTTAAATCTTTTCTTTTTTGTTAAGACTTTATAGTTTGGCCTGCTATTTGTATGCTGGAGAAAATTTTCAGCTGTTTTTAACAACATACACCCTCTTAAAAATCTGGACACAAATAGAAGTGTTTAATTTAGTTTCATAACTCGTCTAGTTGACCTGAAATGAAAAACTTGATACCTTTCGCAAAAAAATCTGTTTACTTTCTTTGATAGCTTCGATACACTTACGCTATTTTGATTTGGTTAAATTTTAAGAGCAGAAGCAGCCCCAAAAGTTTGAACATAAAACCCTCAGTCGTTCTTGGGATACTGCTGAGATGCCTTATTGGGAATTAGCATTAACACAGTGCATTTTGATTTAATCTTATGACAACATTTAGTTTTTAAACATAAGGTCAATGGGAGGGTGGGCGTGGGAGGGGGATTAGTTTTCCTCCAATCACTTTCGACTATTAAAAGGGCATCAGCCCTTTCTATTTTCAATCGAATGAGCCCTTTTCAAAGTTCCTACGACAACTCCTTCGATACAAAGTGCCCTGGTCTAAACAACATCAACAACAAATAAATAATACATTATATCCACATCGATCTTTACTATAAAAATGTCAAGCCTTCCAATCACTTTCGACTATTAAAAAGGGCACTAGGCCTTTCGATTTCTAATCGAATGAGCCCTTTTTGAGTTTCTACGACAACACTTCCTTATAAACATCTTATATGCCCCCAGGGCATAAATTACAACTCTTACCCTAAGGGCTGTGAGGGTGGTTGTCATCCTCTAAGACCTAATTTCTAGAACTTTCAACTACGTTAAACAAAATGGCTATCTCAAAATTTTGATTGGATGTGTCTGGGAAAATGGTGGGCGTCAGAGGAGCGTTAGTCTTTCTCCAATCACTTTCAACTTTTAAAAAAGGCACTAGCCCTGTCAATTTCCAATCAAATGAGCCCTTTTGAAGTTTCTACGACAACGCTTTCAATAAAAACCTTATATGCTCCCAGGGAATAACTTAAAACCCTCGCCCTGAGGGCTGGGTTGTCATCCTCACAGACCTAATTCCAGAACTTTCTACTACGTTGAACAAAATGGCTATCTGAAAATTTTGATTGGATGTGTCTGGGGGAATGGTGGGCGTGAGAGAGGGGTTAGTTACCGTCCAATCACTTTCAACTATGCACTAGCCCTCTCAATTTCCAATTGAATGAGCCCCTTTTGATATTTTACGACAAATCTATCATTAAAAACCTTATATGCCCCCAGGGCATAACTTACAACCTTCGCCCCGGGGACTCTGGGGGGTTTGTCATCCTTAAATACATAATTTCCAGAACTTTCAACTACGTTGAACAAAATGGCTATCTCTAAACTTTGATTGAATGTGTTTGGGGAAATGGAGGGCGTAAGAAGGGGGTTAATTACTATCCACTCACTTTCGACTATTAAAAATAGCAATTTCAATTTCCAATCAAATGAGCCCCTTTTGAAACTTCTACAACAACTTTCTATATAAACCTTATATGCCCCCAGGGCATAACTTACAACCTATGCACTGAAAGCTCAGACGGGGTTATCATCCTAAAAGACCTAATTTCCAGAACTTTCGAATACGTTGAACAAAATGGATATCTCAAAATTTTGATTGGATGTGTTTGGGGAAATGGTGGGCGTGAAAAGGTGGGTTAGTTGCCCTTCAATCACTTTCGACTATTAAAAGGGCAATAGCCCTTTCAATTTTCAATTGAAAGAGCCCTTTTGGATGTTTTTACAACATCAATTTCAATAAAAACCTCACATGCTCCCAGGGCATAACTTAAAACACTTGCCCTGAGGGTTGTGGGGGGGATGGGTTTTCATCCTTAAAGACCTAATTTCCAAAACTTTCAACTGCGTTGAATAAAATGGCTATCCAAAAGTTTGACTGGATGTGTTTGAGGAAAAGGTGGGCGTGAGAGGGGGTTAGTTGCCCTCAAATCACTTTGACTATTAAAGAGGGCACTAGCCCTTGAATTTCCAATCGAATGAGCCCTTTTTCAAGCTTCTACGACAAACATTTCAATAAAAACCTTATATGCCCCCAGGGCATAACCTATAACCCTTGCCCTGAAGATTGTGGCGGGGAGTGTCCTGCTCAAAGGCATAATTTCCTGAACTTTAAACTGCATGGAACAAAATGACTATCTAAAAATTTTGATTGGATATGTTTGGGGAAATGGTGGACGTGGAAGGGGGGTTAGTTGCCTTCCAATTACTTTTGACTATTAAAAAGGGTACAAGCCATTTCAATTTCTAATCGAATGAGCCCTTTTTGAAGTTTCTACGACGACGCGTTCATTAAAAACCTTATATGCCCCCAGGGCATAACTTACAACCTTGCCCTGAGGACTTTGGGGGAATGTCCTCCTCAAAAACATAATTTCTATCGATAAATCCACAACACTGAACAAAACGGCTATCTAAAAATTTTGATTGGATGTGTTTGAGGAAAAGGTGGGCGAGAGAGGGGGGCTAGTTGCCCTCAAATCACTTTCGATCATTAAAAAGGGCACTAGACCTTTGAATTTCCAATCGAATGAGCCTTTTTTCAAGTTTCTACGGCAAAGATTTCAATAAAAACTTATATGCCCCAGGGCATAACTTATATACCTTGCTCTGAAGACTGTGAGGGGAGTGTCCTGCTCAAAGGTATAATTTCCTGAACTTCAACTGCCTGGAACAAAATGGCTATTTCAAAATTTTGATTGGATGTGTTTGGGGAAATGGTGGACGTGGAAGGGGGGTTAGTTGCCTTCCAATTACTTTTGACTATTAAAAGGGTACAAGCCATTTCAATTTCTAATCGAATGAGCCCTTTTTGAAGTTTCTACGACAACGCTTTCTATAAAAACTTTATATGCCCTCAGGGCATAACTTACAATCCTTGTCCTGAGGGCTGTGAGGGGGTTGTCATCCTCAAAGACCTAGTTTCCAGAACCTTAAACTACGTTGAACAAAATGGCTATCTCAAAATTTTGATTGGATGTGTTTGGGGAAAAGGTGGGCGTGAGAGGGGGGTTAGTTACTGTCCAATCACTTTCAACTATTAAAAAGGGCCCTAGCCGTTTTAATTTCCAATCGAATGAGCCTTTTTGAAGTTTCTATGACAACGCCTTCTATAAAAACCTTGTATGCCCCCAGGGCATAGCTTACAACCCATGCCTCGAGGGTTGTGGGGGAGTGTCCTCCTCAAAAACCTATTTCTATCTGGAAATCAACTAAGATGAACAAAATGGCTGTCTCAAAATTTTTATTGGATGTGTTTGGGGGAATGATGGGCGTTGGGGGGGGGGATAGTTGCCCTCCAATCACTTTTAGTCCTTTGAATTTCCAATCGAATGAGCCTTTCTTGAAGTTTTGTATGACAACACCTTCTATAGAAACCTTATATGCCCCCAGGGCATAACTTGCCCCGAGGGTTGTAGGGAAGTGTCCTCCTCAAAAACATATTTTCTATCTGGAAATCTACTACGCTGAACAAAATGGCTATCTCAAAATTTTGATTGGATGTGTTTGGGGGAATGATGGGCTCGGGGGGGGGGGCTAGTTGCCCTCCAAACACTTTAGACTATTAAAACAGACACTAGCCCTTTGAATTTCCAATCGAATGAGCCTTTTTTGAAGTTTCTACGACAACGCCTTCTATAAAAACCTTATATGCCCCCAGGGCATAACTTAAAACCCTTGCCCCGAGGGTTGTGGGGGAGTGTCCTCCTCAAAAACATATTTTCTATCTGGAAATCAACTACACTGAACAAAATGGTTATCTCAAAATTTTGATTGGATGTGTTTGGGGGAATGATTGGCGTGGGGGGCTAGTTGCCCTCCAAACACTTTAGACTATTAAAACAGACACTAGCCCTTTGAATTTCCAATCGAATGAGCCTTTTTTGAAGTTTCTACGACAACGGTTATAAAAACCTTACATGCCCCCAGGGCATAACTTAAAACCCTTGACCCGAGGGTTGTGGGGGAGTGTCCTCCTCAAAAAGATATTTTCTATCTGGAAATCAACTACGCTGAACAAAATTTTGATTGAATGTGTTTGGGAGAATGATGGGCGTGGGGGGGCTAGTTGCCCTCCAAACATTTTCGACTATTAAAAAGGGCACTAGCCCTTTGAATTTCCAATCGAATGAGCCCTTTTTGAAGTTTTTACGACGACTCCTTCGATACGAAGTGCCCGGGTATGGAGAACACCCCCCCCCCCCAAAAAAAAAAAAACAAACAAACAACATATTGTGCCCACATCGTTCTTTACTTAGGCAGCGCTAGCGCGCTGCCTATGATTAACAAATGTATGCTGCTCCGTGTTTTTTTTTTAATGTTCCAATAAAAATTCCTTTGAACGGGGTTTTCTTGTGGTTTGGTCATTGTATATCAATTCAAGAGACACAGTAAACGAGTCCAAATAAGGAATAAAAACAGCTAACCTATACTAATCTATTGGATTAGTCATAGAAATGTTTGTGCGATGAGTTTGTCTTGCGGTTGTCCTAGGTGTTTTGATTTCAATTTCCAGTAAATCACAGATTTCTTGTAATTCCGTGAAAATTCCTTCAAATTCCGTGACTACGTCTACTCTGTGCTTTCGAATAACCCTAGCTATTTCTCTTTTACGTGCATATATGAAGCATGCTGGTCAAAATCTACTGAAACTGGGTCAAAGTACGAAGAGCATCTGGAGATGATTTTTAGACATACGATAAAAATTATTGATGATGTTTCAATGTCCAACTGAAAGGCTTGTGAACGTCTTTCTTGGTTTGTTGTCAATAGAAAGTTTACTCAAAGCTCCGTTGATGGCTATAAAATTGTTTGAAAACTATGAAAAATGTTTAAACACACGATTTTTCGGGAAGTATATGTTTAATTTGGTCTAATCGGCACTTTCAATGCTATATGATATAAATATCAAAACAAAATATAATGCAATTTAATTCAGCCAGGGGGCTGCAGCCCCCCCCCCCTTTGGGCTCCTTTGTGGTAGTTGACCACTTTGATGTCCAGATAACTGTCATGATTGTCTGTTAACAGTAAAGTTTTGGTTTCTTTTGATGATCTGGTATGCTTCACAAAATGTTTAATTGTCTTAGAAGGTGTCAGAATTAAACCAACTACTTGATTAGCTAGTCCCGAAACACCAGGGGGCCTATCTTTCAGTATCCGTGGTTGGGTATTAACCCTTGGAAAGACAAAAACAGAAGGTATTGTCACACTAACAAAACAGACTATCGTTACACTTTGACCACGTTCTGCTGATGTCACCTGGGCCACTTGCTTCTAGCCCTTCTTGGCAAGAGCTCTAGGCGACAGTAATACAGTTGGGACACCTGTTTCATCGGCGTTCTAAATATGGTCCAGAGTGATTTGGTATTTAGCATAGACTAGGGGCAAGGTTATCGAAGAATCTCCGTACAACCACTTTGTTGAAACCACTTGATAAAGTTTGACTTGTTACCTCGGAGGATCTGATAGAAATCTTACTGTTCTGCTTGCTTAATTTTAGTTTTACGACCCTCAAAGATGATACCTTTTTCTCTTATTTTAGCTAACGGCTTATATACCTTTGTTAGCGTTGCTCTTGTTAAAACCGGTTCACCCGTAAATTGAATCGACGGTGACGAAATCAAGAATCAATAAGCGCATGGGAAATATGTAATATGGGCTATATATTTGGGTAAGATTAGAAAGGTTAGGTTAAGATTGAATTTACGACAAAAGCAGTTATTATTTTTAGAAAGAGCATGAAAAAGCCATCGAGTGGTATGGTCACTTAATTCATAGGTCAGAAATGTGGAGTGCTCCATATTTCCTTCAATAGCCAAGCCGTTGCCTATATCGTTGCACTGAACACAAATGCATTGTATCGTACATTATAAATGGCCTTTGTATCTCTCTTTACGCTTGTCTCTCCCCTCCTGGGCTAATTTGACAAAATAGGGTTGTTCCAGACACTTTCAAAAAGTCGTCTGAACCAACCCGACTATTAGTCCAGGACTTTTAGGGTTTGACCGGGAAAAAATTGCAATATAAACGAAAATGATACCAAAATGATCAGAAAAAAATTCTGTACAACATACTAGAAGTCCCCATAAATCCGAAAAACAGGGGAAATGGGGGGGAAATTGGGAAAACTGCCGAACATGCCCAGAAAATAGTTCAAAGTGAGTTTTCAGGGAGTTTCCCATGCGCTGATCACGAAACTGACATCTAATATTCAGTATAGAATAAGAGTACTACGAAAAACTGGGGGAAGAGGGGAAAAAATTTAAAAATGCAGGGTAGGGGTAGAAAGCACTTTGAAACATGTTTTCTGGGTTTTTCTATGTGCTGATCCAAAACTGACATCTAAAATGAAATAAAGAACACGAACCCCACCATAACGGGGGAAAAGGGGGA
The DNA here is from genome assembly GCA_027921565.1 of Artemia sinica. Classification (NCBI taxonomy): domain Eukaryota; kingdom Metazoa; phylum Arthropoda; class Branchiopoda; order Anostraca; family Artemiidae; genus Artemia; species Artemia sinica. Next base: position 51,920,775 of record CM051256.1, on the reverse strand, counting down.
AAGAGGGGAAGAAAAGGGACAATTGAAGTCAGGGGTAGAAATCAGTTTGAAATGTGTTTTCTTGGGTTTTCCTATCTGCTGACCACGAAACTGACACCTAAAATGAAGGAAAGAAAACGAGAACCATGAAAACCGAACAAAACTGGAGGAAATAACGGAAAAGGGGAAGGGAGGCCTGACTCCTGAGCCAGCTGCTAATGGCTAATAAGTAGGCCTATGGACAAAATAAGTCGCTTAAGTATCAAACTTTTACTTTCTTGAATCACAGACATTTATTAAAACCATTTGAATTACTAAACATAAAGAAAACAGCCACTTGGCAGTGATCATAGCATAAAACTTCAGCTATTATATGTAAAATTTGCACTTTAGAAGGCAATATCATTGAATAAAAACTAAAAAAAGAACATCAGTAACTATAGGTAAAATCTGCACTTTTTAAGGCAGTATCAATCTCGTTGTCCCTGGTTTAACAATTGATACCCTGACATTCTCCGCACGCGAACGTACACGCTAATCCATTTTTCCTGCAGTTGCATCGCGAGTTCTCGCAGCCTGTCTTACAGTTGCATCTCACGACACTCAAAAGACTCTGAGGTGCGGGCAACAAATCGGTCATCACAGGTGAGTATTTATGGTCTCTGAGGACCCAATCCCAGTCAGCCGGGTCGAGGTCAGCTGGTTACCCTTTCCAACAGGATACCTGGAGGCACATTCGCTGGGAGTGGAATGAAGCTGCAGCTTCGGTTGGCGGAAGCCTCTCAGGCTTAACAAACGCCGTAGTATTAGACGAAGAAACTTTTTTCAAGAAAGTTCGATGTCGCAGCTTAGTGAGATCTTCGTTTGGTCGTGCTTTAAATAAGCTGATGAGAAGATATTCACCAGCTTTCACAGTTTCATCTTTGGACGAGGATTCATCCAGAAACACTTCGCATTTTCTTCTGAACACTTTGCTCTTCTTCAAAAGAGGTAGCACAGCTTGCTTTCCAAGTCCGAAAACTCATGAGGTCGTGTCACATCCCAAGAGAGCGCACCCTACCAGAAGCAGCCTGGATACTTCTCCCATTTTTTTTTTTTTGCACTTCGTTGAGGCACCAGAACCGTGTTATCGCTTCTTTTGCGTTCGTTGAAGATTCGAAGTAAAGTGTTTTTGCATTAGGCGGGAGGTGATACAAGAGCAGAATCAGAAGGTTAGTGCCGTTGCCAAGAACTATTGTTTCAGATTTTTCTCCTTTCGTTACGGCAGTCTTCACGATTAGATAGTCAGCATCGTCCTTCGCATAGACGACATCAAATCCTTTGGCTCTGGGTTTTCCCCCGATGTAGCTTATAATTCGTTGTTTGTTCTGAGAGCTGCTCAAAAACTCTTCCTTCTTTTTCTGAAGCTTCATCCCTAAACTGAAATCGACCACTTGATTCTGGCTTTCCTTGCACTGTCGGTTGCGCGTAGCATCTTTCGTGGTCGGACCAGCGCTGTATCCATCAAAGACAACAGTAGGGGAGGTACAGCGTCAAGTAACGAAACTAACATAGCTGTCATAGATTGAATCATAAGTATCATCAATCTACCAAGGTACTTGCTGAAGCAGCCAACCTCCGTCAACTACAGTGACACGTTCTGACACTGGCAGGTAGTGAATTGAGTCCGTTTTCGCTTCTTTCAATATTGCTTTCGCTAGTGCAGGTTTGTCTGGCTGACGCATTATGCCAGGATTCTCAAACAAAGCGGGCGGATAATTGCACAGTTCGTAACGTAGAGTTTCTGCCATGGCATTTTCAGATGTATGGGCAGCAGTCGAAAGACGTTGCCGTTCTGAGAGCTGCTCAAAACTCTTCCTTCTTTTTCTGAAGCTTCATCCCTAAACTGAAATCGATCACTTGATACTGGCTTCCCTTACACTGTCGGTTGTGCGTAGCATCTTTCGTGGTTGGACCAGCGCTGTATCCATCAAAGACAACAGTAGGGGAGGTACAGCGTCAAGTAACGAAACTAACATAGCTGTCATAGATTGAATCATAAGTATCACCAATCTTCCAAGGTACTTGCTGAAGCAGCCAACCTTCGTCAACTACAGTGACACGATCTGACACTGGCAGGTAGTGAATTTTTTTTTCTCCTTTCAGAAGTTGTTGTCCTTGTTGCTATTTTCGAAGAAGTTGTTTGTTTCTATTGTAATTTTGAGTATGTTATCTTTCTGTTTCCTCTTCTCGTACTGTTTTGTATACTATTTAAGAAGTTGTTGCTTTTGTTGTTATTTTTTAGTATGTTTTCTTTTGTTTCCTCTTTTCGCATTTTGTATATTCTGTCATTGTACATTTATTGTATACGACGGGTTTTCAATATATCATTATTATTATTGAGTCTGTTTTCGCTTCTTTCCATATTGCTTTCGCTAGAGCAGGTTTGTCTGGCTGACGCATTATGCCAGGATTCTCAAACAAAGCGGGCGGATAATTGCACAGTTCGTAACGTGGAGTTTTTGCCATGTCATTTTCACATGTATAGGCAGCAGTCGAAAGACGTTGAAAAGCAGTGCAGGGTCGATATGCAAAATCTCGCCATCTATCCTAATGTTCCCATCGGATGCCAGTGTAACGACTTTGTCTTTCTTCCTGAATGAAAACTTTCGACAGATTGGCCACCCATGCGCTGGAGGACCAGCTCACCTATAGCTGTAGCATCCTCTGTATGGAACCTATACTTCTAAGCTCTGTGGAATTAGTGAAAGGAGAGTTCTCTAGAGGGAATTCAAGAAACGTCAGTAGATCCTTAGTATCTCTCTTTATTCGTGCTGCGTTGCAGTAACGTGCTTTTCACTAGAACTGTACTCTAGGCCCGTCAGTACTCACTGTAGCGAGTACTGGCATAGACATTTTCCATATGTTTCTCTAAAGCTCAGTCATCCCTTTTCCTCTTGTCAGCCCTCCATCTGTTTTTAAGCTCTTCACCAGCACTGTCTCGATGACGAGGTCTGGAGCCAATCCAGCCCTAAACGATCACTTCGTCGGGCAATTAACTTGCCACTTGCAAACTGTCCGAAGAGCTGTGGATTCGATGTTTCACGTTTCTGCATCATCTGAAGAAAAAGACGAACTGACTTGGCATAAAGATTATGCCCCGCAGCTGCGAGTTATGGGAGCATATCAGAAAGAGAGGGTTAGTAGGGATCCCAGTCTCCAGTCCTTTCTGCTTTCAAAAACTTCCGAAAGATCGAAACCAAATTTCGAAATACTGCATGAATAGTTTTCGCGGTTCTGCGGGATTTCAGAGACGATTTTAAGGCTTCGAGGCGTAGCGAAACCGCCTGAAGGGCTTCGAGGTTAGCCGTTGGCCCCCTTTCTTATCGATTTCTCGAGCCCCACTTCAGAGTTGCAAAAAATGTAACAGACCTGCACGCTAAAGAAATTTCTGAGATCGCAGTTTTCTCGAGTCTCTTTAAGGATAGGTTATTCACTTGTCCGTTTCAAGGAATAAATGGTACTTTGGCGGCAATAATCTTTTTGGCAGGCTTTATGAACAATCTGGACCTGGTTCTGCAGCAATCTGGTCGTCTCTGTCTTTGCTTGCTATGCTCACCGATAGTGCTCCTTTCGCAGTCAGAACAACGGATGTGTCATCATCGTTTGATGTGTCCTGCTAACAAAGAATGCAGAGTCTGTTGGAGCCACTCATCTTGCACTGGAAGAGAAGAGGAGCTTAGTTTCGGTAGAAACAGGACAGATACTTTGAATCTCGCTTCTATTATGTCGTTCTGCTGCTCAACCAGAAGTGTTGAATTTTAACCATTGATAGTATAGTGTCGGCTCTCCATGACATGAAAATTTTCCATTTCTGATGCAGCAGCAGAGTTCCCAAAGTGCTTTATCTTTCATCAGCACCATTCGCACGGCGAACTCAACTCTCTAAATGAGTTCTGAACCTTCGAGATGGCGCGCCATCTCGAAAGACCGTCTCTGAAAACAAGCTGAAAAACTAGATCTCGCTCTTGCTTAATCCTGACAAAACGCAACTAATAACCATGAACTCGGGCACCCAGGGAAATAATGAATTAAACTTGGCCTAGTACTGAAAGAAGAGTTGCCGATACGCAAAAAAAAATGCTTGACAAAAAAAATCTCGTCGTACATTGATTTATCCTGCTACCATGTCACATGTGTAAGCATCCACGCAGACTGGGGACTATTGGATCCGCTAGATGTCATTCGGTCAGGATAGGTTTTGTCGTCGGTACTGGAACTCCGCGGTGACTAGTCTACCTTGCTTCTCTTACTGAATGTCCAATTAAGTATTTCTTTTGCATCTGGAACCATACCTAGGTGACCAAAATAGCTCGTATGACGGGTTCTGCCCCCCCTCCCCCTTCCAAATCCTCCATTCTTCATGCGGATGTTAGCAACTGCAAGTGTTAAAATTACCGGTTGCTTTTCAAAATCTTTGAAGTGAAGGTTTTGTTGCTTGAAGTAAATACAAATCAATTAAGTCTTTCATTCTCGAAGCAGTGTTATAAAAAAATTTATTGCTCTAAAACTTTTGCTCTTGTAAAGGGCATTCATTTGAAGCACTGAGAAAGAAGTCAGTTTAGCTTCAAGAGCATGGGGTTGAGGGGCCATACTGCCCCTTATGTGTAAGATAATTTCTGATCGATTTAAGTTTTAATGTCAATTTTTACTTCAGTTAGAAAAGTAACATCCTTATTAATTTAATTTTGTTCCTTTTAACATTATAGTTAACATTATACAAAGTATTATAAGGGATAACTTAATATTTTTCAGGGGTAATCGTATTGAATCAGGGATTCTTGAAAATGTCTTTTCAAGACAAAAGGGGAGAAGTTTCATCATATAGTACTATAAAGTACTACTTTTACCGATTATGTTTTAAAAGCACTTCTCTGAAAAAAATAAAATAGTAATTAAGTGCTGTCTGTGACGTTTTCTGCCAGCGAAACACAAATAAACTGATAAGGGAACTTGCAAACTATTTATTCGTGTACAAGCAAAATAGATGAAATGGCAACTAAGTAAAAGCATCAGACATTGAATGGCTATTTAAAGTCATTTTGTGAAAACCCTTTTTCGAAGTTACCGGCTTACCAGTTATGGTATTACCAGAAATCGGTTGTTAAATAGCAGTTTGTGAATAAAAATTGTGCGAATGATCGGGATTTATAAGTTCAATATAAATGGACATTAGATACGTTTCATTGGTATCTCCATTAGGGGTAACATTTTTGTGTATACGTTTCTTAGTCTCAGCTGCCTCTCTAAAAATGCGCATGAAACCATTAACGGGGGCAATCATGAAAGTTTCATCAAACAAAATGAAATGGTGAGTTAAACGTGTTGAGCCAAGGCGGGATCAAAAGTTTCAGGCCTTTGGCATAGCTTCATGGCTTTGTCTATTCATGGTTTGTGTTCCGATTACCTCTCTTCTTATTGTTGGTGGGTCCTCCCAAGATAGAAACAACCACAAGAACATGAGCAATTATACGCACCACTACCCAACATGGAATTCTCCTGTCATCAACCGTATCCTCCAGTAAAACACAAGTGATAAGAAAAAAAAACTAAAGACTGAAAAGACTATTTCCCTTGACTCTTGATGAAGATTAACTAAATAAAAAAACAAGTTCTTTTTTAACTGAAAGTAAGGAGCGACATTAAAACTTAAAACGAACAGAAATTATTCCATATATGAAAGGGGCTGTCCCCTCCTCAACGCCTCGCTCTTTACGCTAAAGTTTTTTATTGTTTTAAAAAATAAAGTTGAGACAAAGTCAAACTTTAGCGTAAAGAGCGAGGCGTTGAGGAGGGGACAGCCCCTTTCATATACGGAATAATTTCTGTTCGTTTTAAGTTCTAATGTCGCTGCTTACCTTCATTTAAAAAAACTTGTTTTTATTAGTTAATTTCTGAACGTTTTTGAATTAATGAAGCTTTGATTTTGGCTCACCGTACATGAATAATTAAAACGAAATTCGCACATTAATTTTCCTTTTTTTGTCTAATTGGCTTTCTCGAAATTTTGTTCTGACGCAACTTACCAATTAACTTACGCGACGAATTTCTATATTCGTATGTTTTATTACGTATATTAGGGGGTTCGCTCCCTAGTCAGTACCTCGCTCTTTACGCTAAAGTTCGAAGTTTGTTCGAATCACAAACCTCTAAATCACAAAGGCCGGTAAACTAGAATAGATAACTCTTTTGAAAGTACTAAAAAAACTTTAGCATAAAGAGCGAGGTATTGACTAGGGGGCTAACCCCCTCATATATGTAATAATTTCTGTTCGTTTTAAGTTTTAATGTTGCTTCTTACTTTCAGTTGAAAAAAAATTGTATTTTTATTTAATTTCTGATCGTTTTTTAAATAATGCTGGAAATCTGGCACCCCTTCATAGAAATGTCCCTCTCCCCCAAGGAAATATCCTCCATGGAAAGACCCTCCCCAGTAGCCCCTACTCTGACCCCGACCCCCACTAGAAAAAAAATTCCTCCTGAAAACGCCCGTATACTTCCCAATAACCAATAATATATGTAAACAATGGGCAAAGTTTATAACTTGCAGCCCTTCCCCCGGGAACAGTGGGGGATTAAGCCATCCTCAAAGACATTTTAATTAGATTTTCGACTATACTGAACAAAATGGCTATCTAAAAATTTTGATTGGGTGACTTCGGGGAAAAATGAGCGTGGGAGGGGGCCAAGTTGCCCTCCAATTTTTGTGGTCACTTAAAAAGGGCACTAGAACTTTTAATTTCCGTTCGAATAAGCCCTTTCACAACATTCTAGGACTACTGGATCGATACGATCACCCCTTGAAAAAACAAAACAAAAAACAAATAAACACGCATCCGTGATCTTTCTTCTGGCAAAAAATACAAAATTCCACATTTTTGCAGATAGGAGCTTGAAACCTCTACAGTAGGGTTATCTGATGGTGTGATTTTCATTAAAGTTCTGTGACTTTTAGGGGTTGTTTCCCCCTTTTTTCGAAAATAAGGCAAATTTTCTCAGGCCCGTAACTTTTGATGGGTAGGACTAAACTTGATGAAACTTATATATTTGAAATCAACATTAAAATCTGATTCTTTTGATGTGTCTATTGGTATCAAAATTCTATTGTATCGTTTTCTAGTTTCGGTTACTATTGAGCCGGGTTGCTCCTTACTTACAGTTCGTTACCACGAACTGTTTGAAAACTGTGAAATCTCAATTATGGATTTTCGAATATGGCAATTCAAATTCAGACGGTGAATTTTATTTGATGTGACGCCATTTTAAGTATATTTCAGGGTCTTCTTCAAAATACTCGAAAATTCCTTCTTCCAATTGTAAAATATTAGGGTATAGTTCCAATATGTTGCCAATAGTTGCTATGTTCTGAAATTTTTGCCAATAATTAATAAGTTTTTAGAAGTAACAATCCATTTTAATAAGTATTAGGAAATGTTTCTCGTTACAGCAAAACACGCTTTTATAATGTTTTTCCAACATCTGACACTAAATTCCTTTTATTTTATATTTTTACACTCCTATTAAGGTACCTAATTGACAAAAAATTGTCGCAATTATAATTTTTGTATACCTTGCCCGCCCAGTTTATGAGGCCCAAAATCGTTACTGTACCAGTAACAAGTCATTACGTTTTACTGGTAAAGTAACGACAAAGTCCCTGGACACGTTCAAATACGTTTTTTAATGTTGACAACCGCCTCACTGCAATCTTCTGTATTACAAAAAATCTTCTATTCATACGCAGTCTAGCGTCAGTAGTGAACTTATTTATTCAACAGCTAGAATATAGACCAGTTTATATTTATTATTCAAAACTCTTCTATACTTTTGAAATACATCTCTTGTTCCAAATCCCTTAGTCACTTTATCTGTATCTGTAGCTTCAATTTCAAAAATAACGTTTAGCCTTCAGAGTAAAAAGATCTAAACATTTTAATTTTATTTTTCATCAGAATCATCACTTGAGAAAACTCTTTAAAGGGCTGAACTCAGAAAAATAAGTTACAACGGGAAAAATAAGTTTCTCGTTACAGCAAAACACGCTTTTTAGTTTCTGCAAAAACACGCTTTTATAATGTTTTTGTTAGTATTGCCTTTAGTTTTCTAGGTTGAAACTGTCAGTTTGATGATGATGCTTTCTAATTAAAGGACCAAATTTTCACTTATCATCAATACCATATTCATAAAAGATCATTTTCAAACGCGATGATCAGACATGCTACTAATTCACATTATACAGGAAAGTTCGTGAAACGAACTTTGACTTGAAAATTCAACCGCGGATGGAACGACGTCGAACAACGAATCACTGAATGACAGCAAAATATATGTCAGTCAATTGAAATAATTCTTTTGTGGTTTAAGTCTAAGCGTCTGACAGCAAATTCTAAGAAGACGAAATTTATTATTTACTCCCGGACTTCAACTTCTTTTTCTGGACTCCAGTCATTTGAGGCTTCAAACAACGTGCGAATTGTGCGTGTTAGCTTTGTACGTTATTTAGGAATTATCACTGAGGAAAACCTGTCATTCAAGCACCATATTAGCCATCTTCAGTTGAAATTAAGAAGAAATGTTGGAATGATGGGTCATCTGAAGTTTATTTTACCTTATAATGAATCGAGGCCCATCTATTTTAGCTTTGTACATTCTTACCTTAATTATTGCCTGCTTGTTTATTCCAATAGATTTAGAGCCACTTACTGCCACTCCAGAGACAACAGAATGAAGGATTACGTGAACTGAAAGAATATGTTCTATCTCCTGTTTCGTTGTCAAGTACTTAGAGTATACATGTTATATTAAACATCCTTCCAGTTAACCAGTTTGTAATTTTTCAGTCAGTTCTGTTTATTGTTCAGTATCGTAAGAAGGCATTGCCTGCGTATTTTTATGAATCTGAGCTGTTACAGGTATTGGATGAGGTGGATTCATGTCAACAGTCCAGGAGGCGATGGATGGTTCGTCAACCGCTAATTAAATCCGAGAGATCGCGATTTTCACTAAGAAATAATTTAGTTACAGTACAGAATAAGTTTGGTAAAAATTGTAACCTATCTCTTCCCCTATCAACACTAAAAATAAAATTAAGGAATGCTTAATGAAGATGTAATTTGTGACTATGTATGTGTATATTGGTATATGTGCTTGTACATACATCTGTACGCCTCCTTTTGTATGGCGTGTTTGGGGAGGAGTTGGTCCCTTTTCCCCTGTTGATGAGTTGAATAAAGTTTTTTTGGAATATTTATCTTTGGTGGGTTGAGGAGTCAGGAAAGGTGAGTACCTATTGTTTTTTATTTTATTTTTAAGGGTAGTTTGAAATAGAAAATTGAAGATTTTGGTTTAAATCTATATAAGTGGAATATTAGTAGAGGTAAAATTATCTTAAATTTATGTGTTAAGTATTTTTTTTGTTCCCGGCTCTGTCGAGTTTTCTCAATGTCGGGAATTTAATATGCTGCGAAAATATGATATTTATAATAAAACCTTGAACCGTTTGCTGTAAGACTTATAAAAAAAAAAACTCCACTTGTTTTAAATAAATATTATATCACAATACAATAATACTATTCCCGTACTTTAACCAATCATTACAATTATTATTTTGTGAGTAAGCAATGATGGAGAAGTTTACAATTTTATGAAATGGTGGATTGCTTAGCGTAAAAAAAAATCTCAAAATTTTAATAGTATAATGGGTGAAATAAATTTATCACGTATTGTTGTTGGAGATAATCCAAATAATACTTTAAATGACTTTAACGAATGTAGTGAATGAAGCGTTTCTTCTACAGAGAATAAACCTTAATAGCATTTTTTTTTCTAAAAACTGAAGATAACTAAAGCTATTCTAGTGAGGACGAGGCAAAAAAGAAGATTTATATGAGCTATTTAAATGGTCGCTGAGAAAACAACTGTCTGAAATTAAAAAAAACATCTGACTTGGATAAGAAAGAAATCCCAGAAACTTTATTTTCAAAATAAATGTTATCTCTCTCTCACAGGCTGGAAATAAGAAGTACATGTAATTACTTATTGTGGACTTGGCGTCACCAGCCAAAATAACGTTTTTTGGTCTTGGGGGGGGGGGGTAATGGATTTTTCCGATTGGTTGGTTATTTTACCGACTAATTTGGGTAATATTGCTGTTAATATTACTTCATTTTGTTCTTGGCCAACTGAGACTGATCTTCTTTCAGATTTTGCTTTATATATTTCCCTCGGCCTATTTGCCCTAAAAATGAAAAAATTGAGCCAGTAAAATAGTGGCGTTTCGCGCAATTATTTTACTGACTCAAAATTTGTGTTCGACTTGCCGAAAGCATTGGGGGAAGGGTGACCCCCTCCCCTATACGTGACGTCTCTGCCGACAATTATACATGATACCAGCTCATTCCTCGCCATCGAGAACACGACCACTAAGCATACGTCAGAAGGGGGATATACCATACCCACATAGAAGAGGCAATATTTATCACTTTTCTAATTTTATAAGAAAGCAAGAATATTCAAATTAAGTTTCAGAAGATACCATTAGAGAAAATTAAATCTTATTTACTTTTGATCTTTTCAAGCAAGGGTAAGCCCCGAGAACTCTGATCAAAGATACTCGATTTCGAGGACAAGATATGACCTATGTTTATACAAAGTCCATTTCATCTCAATTCTAAAGTATGTAATAGTAATCACTCTCTTTACCTGGACCATATCTCACAGAAATACATTAGAAAAGACAATTCTGAAACCAAGTAAGCCATTTATGTTTTATACAGAGCACATCTATTACAAAAAAGGTTGTATATCGTGATAGCCATGTACCTTTAAAAGCAACACTCATCAATGAATAATAAGTCACACAAATTATTACAAAAATGCGCCTTGTATTCATATCTTTTTGAAAGTACGGTTTCGAGGAGATGTTTGCCAAGATGGTAAAAGAAATTTTTACTTAAAAGTGCATGAGACGATTTTCAACGGAAACAATAGGGATATACATTTCATTATGTATAGTTAAAAACTCGTCACAATCACATTTCCTATTTGCAAATACAAATATACTTATTCACCATTGACAAGTGGTGAACTAACATTAACCCGGAGTAAAATTAACAGTGAGTCTGGAAAAAAGGGAATAACTTCAAAGTAAGTCCCAGAAAACAAACAGAGAAAAAGAGAAAGAAAACAAACATATCCTCGTTTAGCATAAAGATGATCACTCAAGGCTACTAGCACTTGTATTATTCTCAAGTGAGGCCGTCTTTTCGCTAATGTTTTTCAGTCTATCAAAGCGTTCTTGTTGTGCTTCATCGTCTCCCTAAATAAAAAGGATTCCATTAAAAACATAAAACAACTATAACAATTGCATTAATTAGATGTAATGATCTTTTTCTGCCGAAAAGCCAAAGTACGTGCCAGTTTTTTTCAAAAATGAGTTAGCTGGTTTAACAAACAAACAAAGTTTAAGTGTGACAAAACAAGTTAGTATGACCCCAAAAGTACTCTAGTCTTCAATCTACCGATACTAAATTGGTCGAAACGTATTCATACCAGAGAAATAGGGGGTTGGTCAGGACGAACAAAATGCCACAATTAGAACACAACATCTGTTAATGCCATGTGCTAAGGGGAGCCGACTTTTAACCCCTCCCCCCCCCCGGAGAATTCCCCCACACAATATTGAGCAGCCACAGTACAAAATAGGTGCCTATCGGTCAGATGTCCTAAGAGGTAACAAAAGGACCAGATATCAAAAACCAGTTTTAGGACAGGGATTGGTTTGTCTCCAATCCCTTTTGACTTATAAAAAAAGGGACTAGAACTCTAAATTCCTGATCGAACGAGCATCCTCCGAAGTTTCTACGACCATGAGGCGGAGGTGGGGATGAGGAAAGGGCAGACCCCCTCCTATATGGAATCAATTGCTCATTTTGGGGTTTAATGTTACTCTTTACTTTCATAATAACAGCGTAGACCAGATATATTCCCAGAAATCAAGAGGGATTAAATATCAATTTCTACCTCCCACTCCCCCACCCCTTTCTTAGAACTAATTCTGTATTTATCCGAAGGCTCAATGAGGGATGGAAATGATTGTCCTCTTGTAAAAATGTAACAGGAATACGTACAAATACAGTTTTGATGCATGTTTGAAGTTTTTTTTTTATTGTCAACTCCCCCCTCCCAAACAAAAGCCCTGGGGATTATATATCAATTTCTACCTCCACCTTTCCCTCGTCTCTCCCTTAGAACTAATTCTGCATTTATCTGAAGGCTCAATGAGAATTGGGATGTTTTGGAATTAAATGCACCATTTGATGCATCTCCCTCCCTCCCTAACTACAAAAACAACCAGAGCAATCCGTTGTAATGGTTCAAATCTTTTATATGGAAATATTTGGAATTGTATATTTTTTTGCCAAAGAATGATCTTAAAACAAACAGAAATTATTCCTATATGAGGGGGGCTAACACTTCCACAAAAACCCCACTTTTTATGGTAAAGTTGGACTTTTTGTTAAAATTCTTTAAAACGACTTCTGAAACACAAGGGTCGCTGAACAAAAAAAAAAGAAAAGATTTTTCTTAAGATAATGTAGTCGGAAACAATCATTCGGTAGGAACTAGTTAAAAAGGGCACTGGAACTTTCGATTTCCAATTGAATGAGCCCCCTCTAAAGTTTATCCGACCACCCTTTCCATAAAAAACCTTACATCTTAACAATGGACAACTTGCATCGCTGACAGCCCTTACCCCGGGGGCTGGAAGGGGGGTTGTTGAACCCGGAGGCATGGTTATTTGACCTTTGGACTGTTTTGAACAAAATGGCTATCAAAATGTTGAGCGGATACGTTTAAGGAAAAATAGTGTGGCAGGTGGCTTGTTGCTCTTCAATCACTTTTGACGCTTAAAAATGATACTAGAACTTTTTAATTTCCAATCAAATGAGCCCCCCTCCGAAGTCAGCCCTTCCGTATTAAGTGCACTGAAAAAAAAAAACACCTTTCTATTAAAATGCATTTATGAAGTCTCTGTTTTAAGTTGACTATTTTAATATTTTGGAACCTTTGCCTCTGGAGCTGCATGTATCAAGTCGCCCCTGGAGCCACATTTTCTGGAACATACGACAGGTTTGATAAAAATGGCAATCTTAATCCAAGGCAAAGCAGGACTGCAGACACACATGGGGCGATGAAGGGGCAGCAAAAAGCACCCATATCAATTTCAGTTGTTAAGAGCACAAATAGTACCTCCAGTTTTCGATGGAATGAGCTCTCCCCCAAGCTTCTTTTGGCCTTTACGCTCATTTTTTATTAGAAAAAATTTTTGCTAGTTCTGAATACGTGACTTATACCAGGGAAGAATTTACGCCAGAAAATATCCGAAAAACTAGATTCCCGCAGAATAATGCAAATTTCTGATATTTGGTAAGATCATAGCGAACAATTAAACACGCATATTTGAAATCAGAGTTAACAGAAAAAACTTCCTCACCATTTACAAGATCAAGAAGGCAAGCCCAGGAAACTGAAAAAATTCATCTCATTTTGAAAAATTTAACCCCTCAAGGCAAAACACGAGAGAGCATTATTTTCCACAGAAATTTTGCTGTTTTACTCCCTAACGGTGCTAATAATTTGCCAAGCCTCATCATTATGAGTTCTGCTGATCACTGCTGAACCTTCGTTTAAAGGAATAAAAAGATGAATTTACCCCCCCCCCCCACACCCCGACTATGTTTCAAAAACCAAAAAGCTCCTATATAGTGTAAAAACTTCCCGAATTGTTAAAGCAAGCTAATTATTTGCATTTTCTCTCATGTGAACTTACAACCATAGTAACATTCTGGAATGTAGTCAAAAGGGTAATATATACATAGATGACGCTAGAATACCAGATCGTTCGGTCTCAACATGCTTCACCTTTAAACAATATTTTAATTATGTAAACAATTTTCTTATTATGTCTTGAGATGTCATTACTACGCGTAAAAATTGTATATATCAGGTCCGAAAATCAGTAGCTAAACCAGTGACTTTTTCCTAATCCAAACTTTCATGAGAGCTTTATTTAAGTTTTGTAATAAAATTAATAATGGACAAAATGTTATTGAACTTTTTTTTCTTTCTAATTTTACATTCATGAATATCAGCAACTTGTCACGCATAAGGATCTGTATAACGATAATTACTTTGTACTATACTTTTTTCCATACGAAAGAAACAACCCATATGAATTACCCTGCATAAACGATAAATGAAACGGGTGAGAAAGAAAAAAAGAGAGAAAGAGAGAGAGAGAGAAGGAGAGAGAGAGAGAGAGAGAGAGAGAGAGAGAGAGAGAGAGAGAGAGAGAGAGAGAGAGAGAGAGAGAGAGAGATATTAACCTGTGACTTCTGATCATCAGCGGCCTCATTTGTATCTCCAGCATCACCAATATCCTTGAATACATCGTCCCAAGTTTGGTCGTGTTGTTTTGCCTCTGGCACACCATTTTGAGTTTTTTTCATCAGGAACTGATGAACGCACGCTTGTTTCCTCGCTGTTTTCCTACATATAAAAAAAACAAAAACACGATAATGGAAAAATAGGATATTTCAAATTAGGACGATGTTTCATAAATATGATGAAATATAGTTTCGATGAGGCTCTTCCAAAACTTTATGGTTCGCACCCTTTTGGGTTTTAAACACAAATCTTGCAATCCCTTGTGATCTTTTTTTTCTGAAATACCGCTCAAGGGGGTAAAAACACATAAAAAGGATTACTGCTGCTGTTTCGTATTTTCCTTGTAAACGGGTACTTCAGACTATCTTAGAAAAGGACTTCTCCCACTACAATCTGCATGTGGGCGTTTTAAATATGCATTATATTAAATTATTGGACAAAAACCCTTTCTCAATCAACCTCCCCCACTACCATAATTGCTTTCTCTCGTCCATAGGGATGAGCACAACCCCAATTAGGAGTCTGGCATGCAACTGCGCTCTAAGTAATATTAAATTAAAAAGAAAGTTTTACATACGAAATAAAAGAGCGACTTTAAAACTTCAACAAATAATTAACAGAAATTAATCTAAATATGAAAAGGACCCCCCCCCCCACCCAGTACTCTTTACACTTTAGTCTAACTTGCACTCAAATGAGGATAATACATATTTCCCGACGTGTTCTATATTCACAATGCTTGGAGAATGAATGTTGGAGTTAATGAACCTCTTCAATATTTGGACTTGGATTTTCACTTCAAGTCCTTTGAATGGAACGATTTTCCCAAAAGTTTCTAATGCACTATGTGACTGTACGTTTTGTGTTTTTTTGAAATATAAGATATGGATATTGGCATTCATATTTTGGCCGCGAGACACTTGAATTGCAAAAAAGGCCAACTAGAAAACCTGAATTTTCATAAAGCATCATCAAAAGGTCCATGAAGTTCACAGAAATATCACTTTTTACTCAAGGGATTCCACAAAAGAGGGGAAAAATTGAGGTTCTAACACATTAAAGAAAGCAAAGCCTGTGTTTGGAAATTTGATAACTACTAGATGTGTGCTGGCTTGACAACGTGAAGTATTGCAACCCCCCCCCCCGCCCACTTTAGTGGGCTTTGCGAACAAAAGGACTGGGGGAGCAGCGCGTTGGTTCTGTTTCTTCACCATCGATGCTGTTTCAACTTTAGAGTTACAAACCCCACGAAACTTTTATGAAATATCCCAAGAAGGGATATACTGCTTGGAATATACTTTGCTTTTTAGGAAGTTCTAATGTCTCATAGCTAGCTTTCACGAACGACATAGAGAATTTTGTAGACTTAAATTTCCCGAGAGGGGATCTAAAAACGATGTCGGATTTACGCCCGAGGAACTGGCCAGGAGTAAATCCTCATGGGAACGCGAACACGATTCAGCTATATGAAAATTAACACCAATTCAATAATCCAAGGGCGTAGGGAAATCAAGTTTCAATGTATCACAGCAGTTTCGGCAAGCAATTTCATAGAAATAAATTTTGAGAGGATAAAAATATAGGCACTCAAGAGAGTCCTAATGGAGACGAAGTCATGGGTTTGGAGTTATTCTCAATAGAAAAAATTAGGAAGTTTGATAGGACTGTTCGGACATAGTAGTCAAGAGCAATTTTTGATCTACTGATATTCTCTCCTTTACCAAGGAGCGACGTTTCCTAATAACAAGACCCTTACACACTGGAGACTTGAGACATTGATTAGTCTATGCTGTCTCAGACATTAATCTATCTTAGCAGCAACAGCAACACAACATATCATTGAAAACTGGTAAACGTGTTTAAGATTTTTAGTCCAGAGGACTGATACAAACACTGTTGAGAAATTTATGGAAGGGGGGGGGCAGACAGGGGGCCTCGGATGCTAAAAAGGTAAATCATTCGCAAACTTTCTGAGGAGCAGAGGCTCTTCTGACAGATTTTGGTCTAGAAAGATTCCCTCTACTTCCTCCCTTGTACAGGTAAATTTACAAATAATGTTTTTTTTTTTTTTTTAACTCGAAATCATTGTTCACGATATAGGAGAGTTATCATCCCCCGAGTTTCCATTCTTAAGGCTTAGTGGAACTATATTCCTTCCTTTACTTGTAATGATTACATTGCTAGTTTTTTTTTCTTTTTATGTGATTCAATTCGGTTTATTATGTGAGCTCAAATTCGGTAGGACAATATAACGAAGACCCACAACAGTTAAAAATACTAAATGTCAGAGAACTAACACCTATAAGAGAAATCTTTCCCACTATCTGCCTTATTTCTGAAAAGGGAGGGTGAAACTCACCCTGTCGATTTGGGTGAGACAGTATAAGCAAACCCTAGATTTCCATAAATAGAATGAAACGGCCTAGCGTTGCTGATAAAGTATAAGAGAATTCAAAAAGAGAAAGTGATAGAAAGGGAGTGAGATGGATACCTCAGGGTTCTCTTTTGGCTTTGGAGCGTTTTCAGTCTGCTCAGATGACTCTTTTGCGATGTTCTCTTTCTTCTCAACCTTTTCAGCTTCACTCTGTTTGCTACGAAAGTTACTTTTATGAGTTGGACCTTTGCAATGAATTCCCAGGGCCTTCTCGAGCGGATTGGTTCGAGCGAGGTACCGCTCACATAAACGGCAATAATACACGTTAACCAGCTCTACATACGCCTCACCTGTAAAATACAATTTCAAATTCTTAATCTAATTTTTGACATTGAAACCAGATCAACCTTATATAATTTGATAATCTGTTAAATACATCGGTAATTAAATCAGTTGAAACAGAAAAGAAGTAACTTATTAGATCAGAAGCTTAGAAAAACTTGTTGGATTGAAAGTAAATAATTTAAATTTTGCTCAAACAATTTATTTCTTTTGCATTTCATCAGGCAGTCCAGTAAAGGAAAAACTTAAATTAACCAGCAACTGAAAAAAAAAAAAAAAAAAAATAAAAAGAATGAGAAAGTAAACTGGTTTAGATACCCTCGTAAAGACTCCTAATGGATCAAAACTATTCAGTAGGATGTTGAAAAATATTCATCTAAAATACAGCAAACTGTTAAGTAAATGGCTTATCCCTTTTATAAAAATGTATGAGTCGAAGCTTTTTTAAAGGTACATTTGCTATACTAGTCAATCGTGAATACACACAGCTGCAAGAAGTGCCCGGCCATTGCAATCAAAACAGCCAAAATCTATGAGAAAAGAAGAAGAGGAAACAGACACAGAGCAACTATGGTTTGAAGTAAATGGGCTCCACGAAACCTATACAAGTAAATACTGTAGCACACATATAAAGAAGATACCTAGTGATTCCGCAAAACTTCCGATCGATAAAAAAAGCTGATAGTCATATGCGTAAGGTGTATTGATCGATCCCACGGTATGCATTTCGATATCAGAAGGTGACAAATATTCTTATACTGGTATTTTTATAATTAAATTTCTTTGGACGTTTTAGTTTTACTATCTCATTCCACCTAAATATTTCAAAGGCTTACTCTGAATGAATTAGCAATTTCCGCTACTTTCTCAGATTTTAAGCCTAGTAACAGCAAAATATAAATAATTCCAAGAGATGTATACGATTTTGGACCTCTTTTAGAGAGGACTCCCATAGTTACACAGCATATGCTGTTCATGTC